>JABWIB010000405.1:39719-73311 GCA_016617825.1 Platyplectrum ornatum
CTGACATTCATTTTACCTCCCCTGCAATTCAACATGGTTTTACCCACTCTTATTAGACTTATTAGACTTGTGCTGGAAACATCATCTCTCACCTGTAATACTGATTGAAATTAATTAATTTTAACTCCCCTGCAATTCAACATGGTTTTGCCCACTCTTGAAAATTTTTTATCTTATAGTGTATGGCCAGCTTTAGTTAAACATGGGTATACTGTTTAACATGATAGGGAAGTGGGGAATAGCATATTTGGATTACTGAGGTATGTGCAAACCCAGCACCATATATATAGTTAGCAGATGCTCACTGTTATCTGACAGGAGCTTATGTGTGCTTGTTGAAGCAAGATTCTAAGAAGATTTTGAAAATTATTGACACTAACCATGAAGTAATCCCTTCGACAAGACATTTCTAGAACTTTTTCCATGACTCTGCAATAGGTATGTGACATACCTATTGCAGAGTCATGGAAAAAGTTCTAGAAATGTCTTGTTGAAGGGATGACTTCATGGTCGGGCCGGACTGGCCATCTGGCAAATGCTAGATGGGCCACTGGAGTGATGGGCCGCTACCAAGTGCTGCTGGAGAGCTTTAGCCATCCACCAATCAGTCTGCTGACAGCCATTCAACTGTCTGGCTGCCGGCCAGAGGATAACTATCAGCAGTCTGATTGGTGGATAGCTCTAGGTGGGCCTGTGTGTATTAAATGCCAGGGCCGATTTTTAGTCTCAGTCTGGCCCTGGGTATGTGGGTTATGACATCTCGGGGTAGGGGGTGTTGGTGGGTGACCCTTTTTAAGAAAGAGCACTGTGTGCCCTTTTATATGAAATTCTATCACTTGCATCTACCACCAGTACCTGATTAAACGCTTTTGTAAGGGCATCAACCAGGCTTCTAGTAAGCCACTGACTTACTAGAAGCCTGGGAAATTTGGGACAATTGATTCTGTTGCTTGAATTCACCCACACATATGTGAAAGTATACTTAGGTGCAGTCAGATTTAAACATTGAGACCTCCAAATTTAGTTTGTCTTGCTGCTTCCATTCCATATCCAGGAGGTCCTTTTTGGTTACTCCCCAGAGAGAGATGTGGGTTGGAGGGTGACCAAAGCATGGATCTGACTTGATCAGGAGGTCTGGTCCTGGGGTATGTGTTGAGGATTTTGTTTCAGGAAGGATGAATGAATAAGAAGCAATAGATCAATCATGTTATTTTGATCCCATGTTTTCCAAGAATAGTTTCTTGTGGCCTTTTGGTCTTCTTTTTGTCCATCAGAAGAGGAAACTTATATAATGAAATGTACTTGCTGGAAGTTGCTATCCCCATAATGTAGGAGAGTGGGGGTTGGTTGGAGTTTGTTAGTATAGCTACACCAATGCAGCCAGGATCACTGTGCATAACAGGGCCATTAGTTGTTGTGAATGTATCACAAACAGAAGGTACATTCACTGTTGCTGGCTCAAAGCACTTGTTTTGGGTTTGCAGTTTTAATGGAGTGAGAGATTGAGTTATTGAAGGTGGCCAGTAGATGGCACAGGAGAGCTGGAGAGAGAGGATTTAAATGGACTGCTGATGTAGATATAAGACAGTTGGTGTGCTATGAGTCATAAGCTAATTGTCTACAGATGGTATGTTCCTTAGACAGACAGAGATAAGAAGAGCAGTGTGTGCTCTGGCTGTTGCTTGTTAATAGTGCAGTGCAACTGCTGGCATCAGCTTGTCACTTTTCCTCTTGTGATGTATGCTCCTGGTCACCAACAGTGCGTGGGTCTCCTAAGCTCTGAATAGACTTTACACATCCCAACGCTCTTGTGGTGATCACCTCCTGCTCAGTTTAAAAAACACAGTAGAGCTGGACTGTATACAAGTTTATTGAAAGTGATGTTCCATCCAATGAGGTCCCTAAGAATAACAAAGAACACCCCACTGGGGAGGTTTAGGTCTGAAACCTGAAGAAACCTTCTGAATGCCAATCCTTCACACTCTGTAGAGCACTTACAACATTGATCTAATAACCTATAACCGGTTGTATCAGTTCCAACTTGGTGATTTTTGGTCTTTAAAACGTCAATCGTCATAATGATCCTATGCAGGCCCTTAGTTATTCCAATTGCTGTATATTATTGTGTACAGATATGTAGCTTGTATAACTTATTTATTTCACATGTAGCAGTCATAATGATGTTACCATAAACAGAATTAAATTGACTAGATTAGGTTCCCATGCCTAACACCACCTCATCTGACATCACCCAGACGGGACGGTGTACCCAGATATTTACACCTTAACTGTATTGTAGCAATCTCTTAAATAATTGTCATTTTACTGACAGTAAATAATAACACAGTATTGCTGTATAAGTATATTTATTCACAAGGACTTGGGAAGTCATGATACCAAGCTTAGGGAACATTTCATAGGAATAAGGGACAGCAACTTTACTAAAACATTTAGGAAGACCTTAATTACAGAAAATTATGATCAGTGGACTCAGCCATGACATTAGACATATATATATATATATATATATATATATATATATATATTTCTTTGAACAAATAAATAGGAATAAAATTGTATATGTATGTTTTTCCAATATTTAAAAATAGAAACCTTTGGCTTACTACACAATGTTTGGAAAAAAATTTAAAATGTCATTTTTTCCATTCTTTTTTGGATTCACCCCAAAATTTTACATTTCCATATAGGGTAATAGTAGGGTGATTTGTTTCACAATTTCTCCTGAATATGACAACGCCTCTTATATAGTTGTAAAACGTTTTTAGTCACATGGTAGGATTCACAAAAGAAGAACAGCCATATGCTTTTTTTAGTGCAGTTGTGTGCTTTTGGAGTACCATGTTGCATTTGACACCCCCTGTTGTATCAACACTGTATAAACCCCCCAAAAGTAATATTATTTTGTAATCTACACCCCTAAAGGAACTCATCTATGGGTGTAGTGAGCATTTTGACCCCACTAGTGTTTTGTAGAATTGGTAAATATCGTGAAAATGTAGAATGTTATTTTTCCATTAATTTGTAGATTCACCCTAAAAATGTATATGTTCCCAATGGGTAATAGTAGAAAAAGCACCCCATAATTTGTTACACAATATTTCCTGAGTGTGGCAATACCCCATATATGGTTGTAAAACGCTATTTAGCCTCATGGTAGGGCTCAGAGTTGGAGCGAGTACCATTTGACTTTATTTTTTTTTACCTTTATTTCAATCACAAAAAAATTGCATAGTACAGATGCCATACAGATGGCATTACTATGCGGGAATTTTGTGAAAGAAATGTAAATGTAAATAAAAGTAAAATTAAAAAAACAATACTAAAACAGCAAACTTTTTATTATTTTATTTTTATATTGTATTTTAATTTTTTTATATTTATGCTTGTGATCGGTGTTTACATTAACAGATGACTTTATACATCCGTGTCCGTGATAACAGCCATCACAATGCTGTCATCCTGTAACATCAAATCAGGGACATAAGATTTAAAATGTGTGTGGTTTTTTTGAAATCAAGCAATTTTTTGTTGGCAAAATAAAGCAAAAACAAAACAGTCTCACAAAGTAACAATGGGGAAAAAAATGTGTTTTTAATAATATTTTTCTTTTAGGCACTTATTATGTATTTGTAAAAAAAAATTACACAAAACACCTGTGTAAAACTGCTTTGGTAATATCCATGTCACATTTTTGAGGTATGTTTGTTTTGCAGAAACCATCACTCTGTATGTGCCATATATATTTATAAAATAAAACCGCTCTTTGGTGTGGCATGTAAAGACATTTACAAAATTTAAAAGCTAGACAGAATGTTATCAAAGTTTTTATAACATTTTTCACTTGAATAACAGTTATAGATTTTTCATTCTGACCATAGTCCACATTCAACTCCCCCAGTACAGTATAACATAGTAAAATAAACGGCTGCATTTAACATTCACAGACGAGTAGGAGGTATTGCCAAAACACTGCAGCCCATTATTGATTGACAGAGTCAATAAAGCCAATAAAACATTTTCCTGTGAATCAAATGAACTAGTCTTTGTTCGTACCAAGTACTATAGAGCCTTAAAGGTTGATCAAGTTGAAGACCTTCCAATAGACAGTCATTTCCCAAATGTTTATTTTCACATATATTTTTCTATTTCTATATTTTATAGTATAATATAGTACCGTAAGTATTAAAAACCTCTAATGCCAATAAAATGCAGTGTATTTACCATTTATGCATTGGACATAATGGGCTGGATTAAGACTTAAGCGTTCAATGAACCCTAGACGTTGCAGAGATCTGCATAGTATAAAAGGATCTGGAACCAGCCAGCCCTCACTGTGCTATAAAATATTTAAATACCCCCCACTGCCCCAGTGCATACATTGTATACGTACACTCTCCTCAGCCCTGTACACAAATAGCTTACATTATATATTTTACTTAGTGATCACAGACTCAAGTAGGGACATTTCTGAATCCAGATTGTGGAAAGCAAAGCGTTTGCGCAATCTGGATCAGGTCCAATATGTTGCCTGTCAGTAAAAGTCAATTATACCTTGTTAAATAAAAAATAGGACATTAAATAGAAATAGAAAATGCATAATTTCTTAATTATTTTACTTGATGGCTTGGAAATTTCAAAGTAAACAATAACTGAAGTAATGTATAATACGTCATAAAAACAAATAATTTTGTTAGCAATTTTAAGTAAATGTTTGCATATTTAACTTGATTCAAGAAATGCATATAAAATTGGCAATGTAAAGCGCATCTTTGCAAATTAATCCAAGTAATGCATGAGTTGTTGGAATGTAAATGTGATTTAAAGGGCAAAGCTACTCATTTTTATTTTTTTAGATTGTGAAACAGCCTTATTGAGTCACTGATGGACCTTCAGGCCTCCCAAAACGAAAACCATGTGTTAAAAGGATGATGAAATGCAAGCCTAATTAACAGAGTATAAAGCAAAAAATGTAAAGGTGATGTTAGTTTTTCTTTAAGACCTTGACGACTCTATTGGAGGGCTTTGACTCATAAGAAAAATACTAGCTGTAAATTATCAACCTGAAATAACATTTATCAATTAGGCAAATACAGGCACCAAAAATCTTTGAATTTTTCTTACAGGCAGGTAGTTAATAGTAAGACAATACAAATCTAAATGGTTTTACTTTGTTCAATTATGTTAAAATTGTGAACAAGAAATACACGTCTATTCTATGAATACACAATAATCTACAGTGGACATAGTTCTATACAGGGAATTTAAGGCTACTTCTGTGTGGTTTAATCAAACAATATGAATGTGAATGGATATGGATTTTTAATTTACAGAAATAATATGAATTCATAAAAAATCATCTGTCTCTTGAATGTTTTAAAAAATTTTGCCAGAAATTTGGTACCTGGTACCTTTTTTAAACATTAAAACAACTGTCAAATAAAATAACAATGCAGCAAAATAACTGAAATAGGCTTGTCTTTTTGCTGGGCTTTTCTTACAGGTTTTTGCTTCCATGTAGCCTTGCGGTTATTCGCTTTGCATCAAATATAATTTGAAATCATTTCTGGCTTTCTTCTTCTTTATACCAATTTCCCTTCCCTGCCCTGTAATCCTTTCACTACCTCAAATTACTCCACTACCTTCACTCCCTTCCCATATTGTTGATACACATATGACCTTCTGGCTTTGAATCACTCAGGTTGCCTGTTAGGCTTTTAGGGACATAAATGATTGCCGTTGGGAACGCTATCCTTCAGACAATGACTCCTAGGCAGCAATTCGAGGCAAAACATTAAATTTTCCCTAGGATTATAGAACTTACTTATATGGTCTACTATCGTTGGTATCTTACCCCAGACATCCTTGCTGCTATGTTCCTCTTTAATTCACCTCCTCCTGTTCTAGAGAGATTGTGGTCTCTTACATACACTCCTCTCAAGCCTGATCCCTGAATATCTATTCCTCCCTTGTCTGCCATTCCTGGACTTTGACAAGCACTCTGCTATGCTCTTTTTGCATATCGTTTACTGAAGCTTTATTGCTAAACCTGGGAAATAACGAAACCCACTCACATGGGTGAGCTTAAAGCATATATTTCTTTTATTGCAAGCATGGAGAAAATATCCTATCACCTCCATGATCTAGATGATGTCTTCACTCTTGTCTGATCTCCTTGGTTATCTATCCATTCTCACCATACATTATAGGCTCTTGCCTCCTTTAATCCGTCTCCCCATATTTACAAACGACATACTTCACCTTCCCTCTGTGCCCCAAAGGCAACCCATATTCTTCATACCTCTTGCCCCACGCATGGACTTCCACTTCCAACTTTCTCTTCACCCCTTGAATTCCACTCTGCCCTCACTTCCCCCATTATTATTAGCCCTTTTCTCTCTCTTTTGTGAGTTCCTTGTTCGTCACCCATTACCATTCTATGTACTTTTTTGTTGTCCAATAAACCATGTGTGTTGCTTTTCAGTGCCCCACTGTAACTAGTTGAACCACTTACCACTTAATGTATTTGTAGTTGGGTATCAAATCAAATTCCCTTTATCCCTTTACTGCCCCAAGTTCTAAACGTTTAGTTATTCTGGTATTCCTTCATTAGATTCAACTGTGTGATAATGTAACTTAAATTAAGACATCTAAAATAGAAAGCATGTATATAAACTTAAAGGTGATAATAAGAAAAATGAACATGCAGGATATGTGTAACGATAATGCGAAAAAGAGATTTTATGTGGTAATGCTTAAAATAAAGTACAGTACAATTATAGCATTTGTTATGAGGTTCTAAGCATGCTACATGTTAAGACATACTTTACAGCTGTCAGATGCTAAACTTCCACTCTATGGAATGTGAAGCTCATAAAGAAATATGTATGTCAAACAATAATATGGTCATCTTGCCTTGTCAGCGCATTCCAAGTGTGACTTGTGTCAGATACCTGAAGGAGAATTTGGTTAAAGAACCCTTTATATATAATCCGATATGGTATTTAAGTCCCTGAGGTTATTGTGCCATACTACAGTAGATTCAAAATTCTGTACATTTACATGATGTGTGATTCTAAACAAAGACAAGAGTATATACATAGTAAATGCAGACTTTTATATTTTTTAACTAGTATATAACTATAAAGTACAGGCAATAAATATACATTTTTTTAGCTATTGGTTTAAATTTGGTTATTTTAATGATTCATTTAAATCAGGGTTGCCAGCTCTTCATTTCTTCCGCCTGGTGGGCATGATTACCTGAAGCGTCAAAAAAAATACAATCATTATTGATGGGCGGAGCTTGACATTATCAAACCCCATCCATTATAGTAACAATCGGGGGTGAGACAGTGTTTTACAAGAAAGTATTGCCTTAGTTCAGGTCCCAGTAGATTTGATTACTCTTTAGCAATACAGACAAAATTGCCCAAAATTCAGTCGACAACACTTATTTAGATTACACATAAGCAATGTTTCATATGGTAGCTGTCACTATCTTTGACTTCTCTTTCCATTTGTTATAAGTAGCAAATTGTGTCTCCATAATCTGAATAATGTGTATGTAAGAGGTGACTGACATATTCCACTCGTAACCATACAAGGTTGATCATTGATTTCTATAATACAGAAACACATACAAACACTAGTGATTTATATTTCTGACTGGGAGTTGTAAGAGAAGACATCACCAGCTTAAAAAGGCTCCGCTATTATGTTTTCACAATCCCTAGGACATAAGCCAGTGCAGTTCAAGAAATACTCTGAGTTCCTTGATGTATATGTGCATACTGTTAAGGCAAGTGGTACGTTGAGACTAAAGAGCATAGATGCTGTTCATTAACTGTCGAGAGGTTCACCTGATTGGTATGTAATCACAAGCATACATAGATACAATTATACAGATCTGAGTAATGTCAGTGGGGTTTATTTAAGACTTTAAATGAGATAAAAAACGCTGCCTTCAGGGAGCCATAACAGTCCATTGTATCCAGACTTCCTTGTGGTAGCACACGTGTTCATTACAGACTGACACTTTTTAAACAATCCAAGGGGTAGCTATTATCTCACCTGTGGTTCTCTCAGGAGACCTGGGAAACATAGACTTTTGGGAGATCCTGAGGGCTGAGAAACACTGGACTAAACTGTTCTAGACTGAATCCTGTTTATACAGTATTTAGTCATATGTCTAGAGTTTTAGAAGTTCTAAGCCAGCCATGCCATAGACTTTTTAAAGCATTAAGGGTTACATTTAGTAAATAATGACTTTAATGAGATTGCATAAAATCGCAGTTATTCACATTTAATAAGCTATTACAGTCATGGTGACCGATGGCATTTACCATAAGCATTGCTGGCCTTCATGTCATTATATTTACAAAGTGTTGGAGATTAACAATCTACGCTGATACTCTATTAACGCCATTTTTAGATAGTTTTAGGGCATCTTTTTCCCAATAGAAGAGGAAAAGGGGGGGGGGGGTTCATATGGGGAGACCGCTAGAAAAGTTATCAGTGTCACAAAAAAGAAAGAATGAAATCAAAGTAAAGAGAACCGCTGTGTACTGTGTTAAAAAAAAGATTAAAAAGTTAAACCAACTTCTTCTGGGTCCAATCCGGTCACTAAAGAGCCATGTCGTGGCCCATGAACAGTCATTTTCATTAAGAGCCATGTGAGCCTGGGGCTGAAAGTGGAAGTGACCACACACCAGTTGTGGGCCACTTAATTACATTGGCTTGGTCCATTAAGACTCACTATTTCCTATTTCTTCTATGTAGTCCTCCCCCTCATGTGTAGGAACATCTGCAGAAATAACTCAAAATGCAGTGCAGTGATCTAGGTAGTATGTAAGAGCTTAAGCCAACATTTAGTGTACTAGTAACATTCTTCCCCCTATGATACAGGTATGCACCTGCCTCCGCTACGGAAGATCTGCATCCTACGGGTCCAAAGTGTAAACTACTTATTAACAGTGCACACGTCACAATCCAATGCGTGGATCTGGTACACTGTCCCCTTCTTCATTACACTATACCCTCCTATCATTAGCTTATGGCTATGTGCTTTTTTTTTTACAATGAATGCCGGCGCTGTAGTCTCATCAACCCCATTGGTAATCGAACCTTGCTCAGCACTCATATATGCCTTCTTGCTTAGAGTCCCATAAGTGCAGGGTGGTCGACTGCCATGGCCCCCATCTCCTGCAACAGCTGCTTCCAGTGCACCCATGAGAGTTATGCTACTGGCTATACCAGAACTATTATTAAACTGCTTTGAACTACTTGAAAACTTTCTTTCAATGCAACCCATTACTAGGAGTGCTTTATCAACATTACAGAAATCTACGCAATGTAAAGATTGTTTGTTATGGTTACGACTTGCTTAATTGATCGTTAAAATGCATATAAATACTTTTTCGTGTAAAATTATATGTCGCTACTTGCGAAACAGAGTAGAGACATTTTTCTAAACACATGCTCCTGACTGAGAGCCATACCTAGAAAACCATTCTTTAAATAAATGGTCTGCTGAAGAGATGTGGATATTTAGTCAAGCTCAGATTCCAGTCATTTTCCATGTTGCTCTGGTATCTACAGAAAATCTTATATAACAAACGTCCTACTGCTGGTTATTCTAGTAAGCCTAGATGTCAAGCTAAGGGTATTTATTTTGATAGCTCTTAGACTAGACTCAATAGTGTAATATAGAGATATATTTTTTCATGCTTAATAAATATTCAGCTAATAGAATATTTTTTTCACAAACGTACACTCTTTTTTTATGAGTAATAAAAAATAAAGAAAATATTAAAATTCATCTAATATACATACAGTATAAATGAGTTGGTAGCAGTGAAATGTTTATGTAAATGTAAAATTGTCTATGATGGCAGTTTTTTTTATAATATAGAAGCCATTGCCTGATCTATGAGGATTTAAATAAGTCCCTAAACAATAAAAAAAATTATATTGTGTCCATGTGTATATTTAAAATATTGACTAAATATTGACTCAAATATATATTAGCATATAAGAACAAACTATTTAAGCAACAGCAGAAGCAGCATGTATAAACATTATTTGGAATGAGTAATAAATTATACCCCGTTCACATTGTGCCAAAAACCCTGGTTATTCCCAGGTCATAGTCGGACAACCCGGGTCGAGGCGCAGTGTAAACAGTTCCCCTGAAAAATAATGCAGGTATATTCCCGAGTCGCCCGCAGTGTGAATGAGCAGACCTGGGTTTTTCTGTGGATACCAATGGCAAAAAAAAAAAATTTATACTAACAGCAGGAAAAATCTAGGTTGTTGCTTGATTGGCAATGTGAACGCATTGTTAATCTTAATTGTCATTATAATTTATTGGTCATAAAGTTCTCATCAATATCCAATACCAATAATGTCTGCAAATAGAAAATGTCACCATATCTTATAATAAAGGTAACACAACTATAATAATATGAGATGTATAATCTTTTTATAGCATTGGCCCTTATTCAGACCTAGTCATGCACTTACTATGCTTGATTACAAATATTTTAATATACAGTATAATACACGTAATACCCTGAGGAAAAACTGCTTGCACAATCCCCAGTCAAAACAATTTGGATAGATATACTGGGCCACATCATCCAGACATTCATGGGTTTGTATTTTATCCACTATATTCACAAAGAGGATTTTAACAGCTACAAAAGTAACCATCATACAAACAGCACACAAGTGACCAGTATAGAACAGATAGAGCACACCAGTGGCTACAAGGATAATACAATACAGAAAGCACACCAGTGGACGCATTACAAAATAGAGAATATCTGACTTTAAAAACATATAATACAGACTGCAAACCACACTTCACCTTGATAAAGCTTCTAAATGCTAAACAAACTAGGATAGACACATGTCCACAACAGCGATCTCTAAACACTGACAGCTGACTGTCTCGCAGGGTGTAATAGTAACAGCTTCAAACTGACAGCTGTGCAGAGATCTGTCACTGTTACAGCCAGAGATTACCTCTCAGGATCCCCCATGAGAGGACTTATTAAGTGTCACATTTATATATGCCAGGGTACAAGAGGAGACACCATTAGTATTCAGACATTGATTAAGATTTTTACGTAAACTAGACAATTGTTATAAGATGTACAATATATATTTATATACAGAGACAAAACAAAAAAGCAAGTGTAGATACCCAATATATGATCTTTATGGGTTTTTTTTAGTCAACATCACATGAGATCTGCTGTCATAGTGGCATAGTGTGTATGGTTGATTTGACCCAATCATTATCACTACCAATCATCAGTGAAATTGTGAGAACCATAGGCCTAAATTTACTAAGCGGTGAGATTGCAGTGAGATTGAAAAGTGGGGATGTTGCCTATAGCAACCAATCAGATTCAAGCACACGTTCTCCAATGTCTAAAATGGAACTGAGAGCTTGACAGTGATTGGTTGCAACATCCCAACTTTTCAATCTCTTGTAATGGTCTGGACAGACAGGAGCAGAGTCTACGAACATTATTTGTTTATTAGAATAAAATTTGTGAGGTTCAAACTTGTTACTGGTATAGGAAAATTAGAGGATTGAGGAGTATGGGCCCCAATCAGGGCTGCTGAAACCATAGAGGAGGGGTACCCAGAGTGTGAGATGCCCTCACCATAATTTCAAACAGTCCCAGTCCAGTTGGCATCAAAGCTAGGTCAACCAGGGTTCAGACCTCCCCTCCTGGGCCCATCCCAGTAACAATGGGCTGTGAATATCTGGGTAATAGCTGCCAAATGTAAGCATACCTCCCAACATGTGGGTGGCCGAGATCGGGACGAATTAAGCCCACCCCGGTCCACCCAAACCCCGTAACCGGTCCAAACTTCTTAATCATTAATCTAGAAAGTGCTACTCACAAATAACCTAACACACAACAAGAATAACCAGATTATACATGCAGGTACCTCCTGGCGATCCTAGCCAATTAGCGTCAATATTGGGATCTTTTTCTAAAGATGGACCACCTCCTGGTCAAAAATGAATGTTTTGTTTGTCCACCTTAAGAAAGTTTTTTTTAAGTTGGGGCTATTTTGCATACACAAAAGATATTTTAATATATAAATAAAACAAGAGGTTTTTCAGGGACACATCTCTGAGCTAACAGCGGTGTTGCTAAACCTGTGTTTATCCAGACTTTTGTCTGCATAGTATGGCATATGCAACCTGTAAACCACCATCTGTTGACTTTGTGCATGTAACAACTTAATCTATCCAAATGATTTCATATTCTTGTGCCTGGGGACTGTTTTTCTGAACAAGCAATGCAAGTTGTTGCAGGTTCCCGAAGCTTCATATTAATAGACTGTTTTTAATTATGTATTTATGTTATCTAAATAAGACTTCAAATAGTGTACCGCTCCCCATTTCATGAAGGCAATAGCCCAAGACCAACTTTATATTTTATAGTTCAAGAACATGGAGATTTGCAGAAGGACTCCATCAGTCCTTGGTCAGAAGTGTCAGACCTAAGGATGATTTAGTCACAATGTATTCTGAAGAACAATGAAAAACACAGAAGGTGGGAAGTTGTAAGTCAAGGCATATATAACCAGTGAAGGAGTGAAAGTCGTTTTCTTAATTAACTTATAACATTCAATGTTGCTTTCTAAACATTATTATTATTCCTTGTATTAAATTACTTTTCTTTTTATGCTTGTTTTATGTAAATCTGTATAAAGGATTTAACGTAAAGTGGACTTGTTATTTTTCAGTAGTCATATTATCCTGGTTAACTACATCCCCTATGGGGAATATTTATAAACATTTCTTCATGAAACAAATGTACAAACTCGTAAATTAGTTTCATACTTGTAAAAAACTAATCAGATTGTCAGCATGGCAGCTAATAAAGTGCAGGCGACCCATGAACCCAGCCCAAGGGAAACTCTCCCCACCAGCCCGGCCCGACTCTGGCTAGTATAAACTAGCTTCTCTGGAAAATACTTAAAATTCATATTCTCCACTTACATTGCAACAGGGTTTTGCTCAGGTCAACACTTGCAGCCCCACAATGAATCTCTGCATTATGCAAATGTAACTATTACAGGAAAAAGAAAAGTAGACATCCACAGAGGTGGAAGACAGACAGCAGTTGAAAACATTATTAAAAAATATTAAACAGAATGAAAAATGTCTTGGTAGCGCTAAGCACTCTACAACTACAAAACACAATGTTAAGATGGCCATCCACTAGAACAATCCATGATTTTTGTGGATTTGGGCTAAAAATCATCTAGTGTGTGTGGCCATGATAAAAAAAATTTCATAAAATTCCATCGTTGCTCAATCAGAACTCCCAATTGATCAACGATATAATAAAAAATAATAAACCCCGTACTTACCTATCTGCAGCTGTGGCCCAGCTGCTCCCACCGGGCTTCCTCTCCGGCTTGAGAGGAAGTTCTGCATTCTTGCAGGCGCCTCATCCATCTGAATTGAAAGCCGGTATAGCGTGGAGCAATTTTTTTTATTATTATTATTTTTATTATGGTTTATTATGTTACATTTTTTTTACTTTTTTTTGTTGTTGGTCTAGTCACAGTGAATGGTGCCAAAGACAAGGTGATTTTCCCAATTTATCTGTGGGCAGAAAAATGGGCAAAGGTGCACCTCTCTTTCTGCATAGGCCTGGTGTGCACGTAAAAATTATGACTTTAGTATTTATGCTGAGGTTTATGTAGGTGGTAAACAGAAGCTGATACATTCATGATAACACTTACTGGAAGGCATTTTCTAATTACTTATCCTTTTGACTGCAATGAAGAAATTAGTAGTTGCTTTCTTTTAAACATATGTTTTAAACAGATGACTCTGCCTTATGTTTGTCATTAAAATGAGCTTGTAAAAAGTCATCTCAATGCAGTTGTACATTACCTTGTTTATTTTTGTTACTGCAAAGGAATGTGGATGAGTTCACAATTAAAGGTTTATTATAAATGTCTTTACATAAAGAAACATTATTGAGGTAATGCCCTATGAGCATTTAAAGACAAATGGAAATGNTAAAGATCTGAATGTTTTTTATCTCTTTTCTCCAGGATTTAGACCTTAAATACAATCAGGACATTTTATGTGGGGACGATGCAGAAAGTGTAAGGTAATTACAAGGGAATGGACCCACACTCAACTGGATGCAGCATTGTTAACCACTGAGCACACAGTTATGCCAGTCCAAAGGTATAGAGTCTAACTCCAAGATTTTCACCAGAGCCCCTGATGTTGAGGATGGACTTGTTGAACTCTGGATAGGCTCAGGGACTGTGAGACAGTGACTGGACACAGGTAGCAGAAGTGGTATGCCAGCGACTATGTATGGAAGTGATGGAGCAGTAATTTCAGGGCACATGAGACACAAGCAGAGCTGAATCAATGGTTGGAGACAGGCTCACCATTAGGATACTGGATGTATGGCAATGCAGGGAACAGCATCTAAGAAATAACCACAAAACAGGAGGACACAAGACATAGAAACTAGGAGATACAGTAGACCATGTAGGACTGGAACTGAGGAGTACACAGGACTAGGATCCAGGCAGCCAGAGCACACAAGCGAACTCATAGACACAAGTGAGGTGCTTAAATAGGCAACTGAGGAGAGCTGAGGAGATCCATCAGAGCTAACAAGCTGCATGAATGGGACAGTAAAAAGTAAAAGCAATAAAAAGATAAATGCAGTGCATGGATCCTTAGCAATATGGAATTCAGCAAACAGTGCAGACAGATCCTTACTCATCCGGAATACCTCATACCGCAGCGACTGCTGACGTCTTGATCTGGCCAGGGTTAAGAATTATTAAGTGATTCCCTCCACCCCTTCTTCTACCATTTTACAAAAGTCACTTACTCCATTCTCACCAATTGTCAGTTGTTGCCCAAGTACTACCCCACATCGCCGTAGTTCTCTTCTCACCCTCACAGTTCTGTCATTATCCTGTTCTCCCCAGATCGGCTAACTCCTTAGATGTTGAGGGAGACCAAACATCACTGTCTGTATTCAGATACTTGAATGAAACTTGCATGTTTACAGCTTTACTATTGAGTGTGAGTAAGGGGCCGATTCAGTAAGAGGCCGATTCAATTTTTATCGCGCTCCCTTTATCCCCTCCCTTGTGTATGGGGGATTTATCGCGCTGTATGAACTCGCGGCTCATTGAGCTGCAAGTAAAAATGTCGCTGGATTTGGCTACCGCAATAGACGTGAAAAAGCGAAAGACTAAATGCCATTCCCAGTGAAGGGTAATGAGCCCAGACATTGCTGCAAGTATGCAAATCTGTAACGTATGCATGCTGGGTGACTGCAGAATCTTAATGTGTATTTAGAGAGGCTTTAGAAAGTGCATGTTGCAATATACAGTAGAGATGTAAGTATGGTAATGAAACATAACTTCTGTTACTTTAAAAGCCAGTGTACTTCAATAGACTGTCCACAACTCCAGAATGATTTGCCAATGGTCTGATGTTATTGTGTTTGGATGATCCAGTAGCCATACAGGATAAGGCGATATTTGTGAAGGCAGAATGAAATTGCAGAGGAATGCTGAGTATTCTCACCACTCCATAGACTTTATTTAGGTTTATTTAGGTGAAAGGCTGATTACAATCTTATGTCATCTGCTGGAGCCAGTTTCTACTGGGTGACAACAGCTGCTGTGCACCATCATGTCTATGTCTAGGAATGAGAAAGATTGGAAATACCATATACATACACAGCTACTCCTTATATTCATCTGGAGTGGAATGGAAGCAACAAACAGACTTTACTCAAACCAGAAGAGGAAGTGATTAACTTCAGATAAATAGATGAGGTCACTTATGGCTGACAGCAGCTGACAGTCAAGATTTATATAGTAAATGGTTCATATCTCATGTCTCCACCTTATTACAGCAGTGTGGTAGCTGCACAGGAGTCGCCAGTGACTAAAACAAAAACCAATGCAATCATTGTAGTACCACAAAATATCACAAGACCAGAGATTTATGCAATGTGCTTTAGATAAAAATACATTTTCAATAATTTGTTATTGCCATCACAACTATTCATGTTATAGGCTTGATTCTAAGTTACAATCTTCCTAGTGTTCAGATTGCATCTGTGCATCTGTGGTTGATGATAATTGCAGGGCATAGGTACCAGGTCCATAGGCCAGAGTGGCCATGTTAGAGACCACTGATTGCCTGAATCTTTAATTTCACAGATGACTGTAAAAGAGGACATTGGCTAGGTTATGGACTGATTTTGCAATTAGTCATTTCCTTGGAATACTGCTTTTTCCTGAGCTCCTGACTCACTCCTAGCCTGGTGAGTGTATACAAATCTAATCCGCACTGTTCACCCAGTCCAAGCCTGCACAGCACTGTTCACCCAGTCCAAGCCTGCACAGCACTGTTCACCCAGTCCAAGCCTGTACAGCACTGTTCACCCAGTCCAAGCCTGCACAGCACTGTTCACCCAGTGCAAGCCTACACAGCACTGTTCACCCAGTCCAGGCCTGCACAGCGCTGTTCACCCAGTCCAAGCCTGCACACCACTGTTCACCCAGTCCAAGCCTGCACACCACTGTTCACCCAGTCCAAGCCTGCACAGCAC
This sequence comes from Platyplectrum ornatum, assembly GCA_016617825.1. Classification (NCBI taxonomy): domain Eukaryota; kingdom Metazoa; phylum Chordata; class Amphibia; order Anura; family Limnodynastidae; genus Platyplectrum; species Platyplectrum ornatum. The sequence goes on from JABWIB010000405.1 coordinate 56,390, forward strand.
TGTTCACCCAGTCCAAGCCTGCACAGTTCTGTTCACCCAGTGCAAGCCTGCACAGCACTGTTCACCCAGTTCAAGCCTGAACAGCACTGTTGATCCAGCATCCAGTTCCTTCCCCCTCATAACTTGTTATCAAGCCTTATATTAAACTACCCTGTTTGATTTATACTTCGACTCCGGTCTCTTCTCTGTCTGCTGGCCTGTTGTGTCCCAACATTGAACCAACCCTGACACCTGCTTGAGTGTGATCTAGTCCTTTGTTGTGTTGATGGGAATTAGAACTTCAGTGGACACGTTGGGTTGAATATGGTGGTCGGGGTGTTGCAGATTGCAACATTGCAAGCAGACTTAGAGAGACTGTTTTTCAGGCATGTGTCAACATTTACCATATGTTTTATTTGTTGACTTTTTTTGGTCTTGTAAAATAAAGTATCTTTACATATCTAGCACCTGTGATATACTTACCTGAACCAATTGCATTATTTTGTAAACATTATGGATAACCGAACAGAGGACTTGCAGCTTGTTGTGACCCGCACTATGCAGGTTACCATGTGTATGGGGGAGACCACTGTAGCCAACCTTTACTGTACCACCAGCATCCCGACCACTGTACATATACTTGTACACATACTGTAACTTCTTGGCCCCTGGAGGAGAGATGGATCTTCATGGAGGTCTGTCTCCTACAGATCCAAAACCAAGGTCCCCTCTGGAGTGCGCATACAACCTGGATCCAGTCTGTAATAATTGCATACTTATTATTGTGGCCCATTCAGCATAAAAATACAGCTTGATATGTAAAGTGATAAAATGCTTGAGCAGCCAGCCCTGGAACGCTCTTCATTCTCCTCATTTGCAGTTTCCCACATCTGTGGTAGTCATGCAACATCAAATATTAACCCACGAATGCCTGAATATTCAATGAATGATTTTCACCCAGTCCAGGAAATATTACTACAGATATTCATTTCTTACTTAATTAGAACAAAACCACAGATGGACAGACACAGCCAAATTGTAAAATACAGCTGCATAGTCTATCAGATTTCTTTACAGTGTTTGGTCCATACTCGTTCTTATATTTTTGGATGAATAAGTATAAGGGTATAGGTTAAAATTTAGTTAAATTCCCTGTCCACAGTCATATTTCACAATAAAATGAGAATATTGTTTGGCAACAAATTCTTAGCTACACAGAATACATCAATATATGAATACTGGCTTCCATAAGTGTGTACAAGTCGCTTGTCCATATCCAGTGCTCTGATATGAGAGATTACAGCACTCTTAATGAAGGAAGTATGGCAAAAACCAATACAGACTGGAACAGTGTATATTTGTGTACCACCAATGCCCACATGTTAGTAAAATTATGCTATGGTTCCTGCACCAGCCATAAATCATGGGATGACTGAAGTGGCATTTAAATGTGCAGATTCTTTACAAACTTTACATATTATACTAATGTTGAGTATTCATTGTGTTGTGTTGGTCAAATGGTTTGCAGTTCCACGTACAGGTATTCCCCAATTGCTTGTGTCGGGGGTGGTGATTCACTCTTTTCCCTGTCATGGCGTCCGTCACTTTTCTTGCCCTGTCACGTGTGGCTCGGTCTCCAATTATACAGGAACCGTTATGTATGGGAAGTATATACGGAAAGAAAACTTTATTATTTACAAATAATCCTTTCTTACTATTCTGTACTCCCAATTTGCAAGTTAATAACAAGATATGCCTTTACTACGGCCAATCGAGAAATCGTCTCTCTCCGGGACCTATATGATAGGAAGAACGCCAGTCACGCCCAGCCCTGTTACAACCTGTTGTGTATCAGGGAATACCCGTACATGGAACTGCAAACCATTTGGCTTGAGTTTTGAAACTTTGTATCCATTTATAAAAGTTAAGGACATTACCATTGTAATTGTGTTCCAGAGGGATATTGATCTTTTCTGAGACATATTGAAAGCACTGTCAACCTGTGATAGCCTGAATCTGATTTTTGTCTGTGCACCGTAGTCGGCATACATTGCACTCTGTACAAGTCACAATCACGAGTATCATTGTCATGTATTTGTTACACTTCCACATAACTGTTTATCATTTTGGCAATTTAGACTCCTCACACCACTATCGTATGTTGATTAACTACAGAAATATAAATGGTTGCTCTTGTACATTTATTTAAACATGAATATAAAATATGATCTCTACAAATGAAACCATTATGTCTGATAGCCACTAAAGCACACAAATGGAAACATTTCAGTGATTAGCATGGATTGTTTTTGCATGATCTCACCTGTATATGCTGTAACAGACCATCTGCTTTGTGAACTGAAAGGTCATTTATAATATTATCTGTGTGCATATTAAGACACATATCTCTTTAATTATGTTTTTTAGGCCTTCTCCATTTATTTTCCACCATGCTAATTATCTGTAGATTCACGGATATATATAAAATGTTTATATTCTAAGAATTAACATCGTTTTCTCCCAGTATCAAGTTAATGGCTCTCTATTTCCTTTCGCGTTCCATTGTGAGCTGTGATGACTGATTGGTCAGCATGCAATCTCTCCTACTGACTGTCTGGTGGTATAATCCCTTTCACTAGCACATCAAAGCAGAGTTAGTTACAAATTGAGTCCTCTTAGCTTACTTTTGTGTATGTGCTGTCTGCAGTTTGAATAGAATTCAGTCCCAGAGCTATAAATCACTTCACTGAGACTTCCCAGCAGGAAAAAACCTCTGCTTGATCTTCAACTTCATCTGCCTATGTCAATTGACTTGTCTGCCACGGAGAGACCAAACAAATCTATTCTCCTGAATGCTCGTGAACTTGCTCTATGATCCTGCTGTAAATTATCTAGAGACTATCATGCTATTCAGCATACGTAGAGGATGAAGAATGACCTCAACATTACATGGATTCCATACATGCAATTCCCCTTCCACTGGCATTGATATGGCTTCAAAGATTCCTAGACTTCTGTTTGATATTATTGACTTATATATTTCAGTATTTATCACAACACCTTGAGCATTGCTGTATTTCTGCAATATGTGAAACACTGAGACTGGGAATCCCACGTACATTTTTTAACCATAGAAAATATTCACCAAGAAGCAACATGAACTTGGACTGAAATATCAACTTTTATCTTGTGCACTTTGGGGTAATGGATAAAGCTATATGAAAATGAAAATGCACACATCTCAACATTCCCATGAACGAAAGCAGGACAATCAAGTCCCGCCCAGTGATTTCATACACCCTTTTTGTCACCATTTACAGCAGAAATCAACAATATAGAAGATGAAAGAAAAGAAGGAGTATTTTCGACACACTCTATCTAATTCATACTCTAATAAGTTTAAAAAGTAAATCTTTATTACAGTATCAAAAAAGAGTTTGAAATAATAAAAAATACACATGAATTTCACAATAGAAAACTTAAATGGTAATTAGGTATAGTAATAAAAAAAATAAAGAAGCTATGTGAAAGGTACGTCAATGATCATTCTAAGGTCATTGACCTTAAGGATTGCAGTGGCATTGGATAGATGCTTTTTTCACCTAATAGTGGATCCATGTAGTTGTTTCTTGCTCTATTTTGCTAGAGATCTTCCACCAGTAAGATATATTTAACTACATCCGCTCTATTTACCTACATATTATTACATGCTACTCTCAGGGCCGGATTAAGGGCTACTTGGGCCTGAGGCTGAAAATGTATAAAGCCCATTGGAGCTGCCAGTGATGCTTGGTTGTAAACATTGGTGTGTGTGGTATTCTGTTATATGTGGGCCACTTCATCACACTATGTCCTCCTTCAGCACACAGATATCATTAGTTACAGTATAGCGCTATTGGCCTTTTTGACAATGGATGCCTGGGGCTGTAGACCCATTAGCCTCATGGTTATTCCAGCCCTGGCTTCTCTGTACACTGAGAATCTGACAGATCGTCCAGGAGGCAGTGGGCATCAGCCATCACTTGCATCTGTTTTGCCCTTACTCCCAAACTCTGGATCAGACCCTTCTGTTATCATTAAAGCATTTTGACTTTCTAAAAATATTTAAGAAAAAAAGATCTATTTATGTAAGCAACTAACACAGTTTCTGAGTCATTTAGTTTTAATATTCCATCTACTTTATTTAGAAAAGCTCATTTTCCCTGCAGGTTGCCATTGCCCACACAAGCATGCTGTAATAATGAATCAGGAATACTGTAATAAATCAGAATGATATAATTCCCTTACTCACGGAAAATAATACCACTTAGTGCGTGTTTCCCTGAAATATTCATTTAGCCACATGACTTGTACGAAGACATTGATAAATGAGCTCCTATGGGATCATTATTTATAAATAATCAAAATGTGTATCTTATTTGACAGCATCTTCCTGTGCATAAAGTCATTTTTCCATTTGTGTTTGAAAAATTGTTATTAATGTGTTCCTAATCTGTATCATGGTTTCTGTAAAAAAGAATCTTAAATAATCCCTTGTTTTACTACTATAATCTGTCATATATATATATATATATATATATATATATATATATATATATATGGAAAGACAGTAAGCACAAGGGGGCGCTCTATAGTGTAGTAACGCTATTTTATTCTATTTATAAACAGTGGATGTGTACCAAATAAAATTTCTTTAAAAGCATCTCAACAAATATTTCCCTTCAATAGGGTACTTAGCCGGCAGACAGACCAGGACTCTCTAGACACGCCAAACTGCTGCTCATGCGCAGATTGGCTTTGAATAGCATGGAGTCGGACGCAAAGCCCTACTCCGTGCCCGTGCAACTCTTCCACGCCCCTTTTTTTATATTTCCATATGCGCTTTTATCAGGGCTAAGCCCTACTAATTAGAGGCGCAGCCTTAGTGCAGACCCATAGAGGACAATTACCTGCCTCATTAACTGTAAAAAAGAAAAAAATAAATATTATTTTAATAATTAAAGTGTGTCTGTGTTTTTTTTAATGATTTTATTTATTTTATTTTTTATTTTTCATTTTTTTCATTCGTGAAAGCCGGCAGTGACTGCTGGCTTTCATGCTCGCAGCCATCACTGCGTGTATACATTAGCGCAGGAATTCGGGGAATACGGCCTGCCCCTCTCCCTCAGATCTGCGTTTTTCCACAGCTCTGAATAGATTCTTTGAATCAGGTCCGATGACTTTAAACATGACATTAATATAACTAATTCTCATTCTAAATCTCACTCTCAATGATCCTCTAATTAGAATACAATCAGTTATATGGAACAAACATTATATAATAATATAGCACATATGTTATTATTAGTGCAAAACTTTTTTTTATGAATTTTCGTTAAATTCTATCCAATGCAATCACACTCGTAAGTATGAGATTGCACGCTGCTATCAGTAAAATGGTGACCATACAATCTGATCTGCCCAAACAGATAAATTTATATTCACCATATATTATCATTACTTATTCATTAAATTAAAATTCCACATGGAAATTGAATTACTGATGTCAGTGAAGACTGGACTGGATTTGTACGATATCATGTCCCTCGGAGTATCCCGCTTTTGTGGGATATTTTTTTTATCATTGTAAAACTATTTACAGTTTGGTTTGGTTTCTATCTAAAGTTTCTTGCCATAATAGCACAGATTTCTAGGATTTTCTACCAGTAAGATTATAGGATATATGGTAGTCTGTGAGGCTATGGTTTCTTTCAATGGAAATGTTAAGGTCTTTCGGAGACCCTTGTACATTTCTAAGAGCATATGTAGTATGCTATAGCTCATATGCTTTGCAGGTATTACCCAGAGGACTACTTAAAATGCCTAAAGCAAATATTTTTCAGGTTTCCAAGTGAGTAACTCACAGGCTAAAGTTTCCAAATCTTGCGCTGACATCATGGCTAGTGTTTTCATTTACCTCATTTTAAAGCAGACACGTATGATCTGGTTGTTTAGTGGACAGTATACATGACCACAATGGAGGCTATGAATCAAATATTCAGCTGTTTCCTGTAAATGTAGGATGATGTGATCTTCAGCTGCCAGAATGTTCCTCTTGGTCTAATTAAAAAGTGATCCATCCAAGCCAACATATATTGCAAAGTGTGTGATGAATGCCTATACATATATATATATATACAGTGGTTGAAGTGGAAATTTAGAAGTGGCGGTATGGAAACACGGAATATAATAGAAGTCAATGGAGATTTGTAGTATTTCAATGACAATCAGTGGGAGAAGTGCGGGTATGGCATACCCCCGTATACACCTCCACTTCGAGCCCTGTATATATATATATATATATATATATATATATATGCCTATGTGATCAATAAATCACGTTATTGCACTGTTTATAAGTCTGGCTGAGTGACTCCAATATATATATATATATATATATATATATATATATATATATATATATATATATATTTGTTATGTTATCTACATGAACATTGCCTTACACAGAGAGCATGTACTGTTATAACTAAATGTATAAGAATATAAGAGAAATGTGCCTTTATCAACACCAGTAACATACCCCCTAGGAAAGTCAACCAGGACAAATAGTTTTTGTCCCTTTATCGGTGCATGGGCAGATGTGACCATCACTTGAAATCGGGACTGACCTGCTGAAAATTGCACAGTTGAGGCATATGATTGGGTTACAGTATGTAATCACTTAATTGTCGTCAACCCCATGACTTTGCTATTGACAAATTTTTAATGTCTCTTAAATAATATATTGAACTAGTAAAAATATGGTGCTACCTAATGCCTCTAAAGGTTGGTACACAGATATGCCTCTAGACCAAGTCAAAATAAAATCTGCCAAATCATACCAAACCAAACAAACACATTTGATAATCAACACATTTACATAAACACATACATTCATTTACAAAAAAGATACACAAATGTAATATAATATCATGATAAAATCTGGAATCTATAAAACATAACATTTTCATAGCTACCTGAATAAGCCCCGAATTGCCATGTATAAACCAACACATGAATTTTCATTTGTTATCTTTTGTGTGTAGTTTACCTTACATTCTGGGGAGTGGGGAAAGCTGCAGGGAGGCCCTGTCATTAGTGTTTAATCTATTGAGGGGGGGCCCCAAAATATCTGGGTGTACCGGGCCCGCAAGATTTCTATAGCTGACCCTGGCTCCTCCTCATGTCTTATCTCCTCCCCAACTAATACTTTTACTGAGTTATTACCGTTATTACGTCATTGTAAATGGGCCGACCCAGGTTTTTCTGGAAATTAAACTGAGGAGCAATGTCCAAATTCAGGAGTCTACCGGAAATTTCAGGAGAGTAGCCAAACCTGTTTTTATGTAGAGCTTTCCGTTCATTGATAGGTTGGGACTGCAATCAAGGACCATGGGCTTCCACATCACTAGACAATTGTCAAGCATGGGAAAGGAAAATAATGACAGGTCAGTCAGGACTTCATAAGCTGTACACTTGTTTCCCATTGATGACTGCCCTTATAATAGTCTGTGTTGAAATAAATAATTGCTTATGTAGTTTTAAAATATATATATATATATATATATATATATATGTTTTTCATTTTGAATTGCCTTATTTCAGGTTATTAAATACAACTTATATATTTACTTTGTGTCAAACTGAAATCTGTAAATCTGTTTGAACCACAAGTCGGAGATTAGTATCCTTTACAAAACAAGTCTTTTACACCTGTGTTTCATTATGGTGATATAATACAGGCTTGTCAAACTTCCCTCCTAGAAACAGTGAAGCTGACATGCATCAACTGTGAAATCAGCTCATTAGTTCCTGTCCCAGACCGATTCTGACTGACAAATGTAAAATGAAATCACATAGGGCGTAATCTGCGGGTGAACAGACAATACTTACTTATTCACCATCCACCAGGCTTGTTTTCTAAAAGGTGGGAGGCCACAGTGGAAGACATTTTATGAGACATACAAAATGTGGTTTTTGGTTTTATCAAAAAGCTCACTCCTGCAGTGGTGTAGAAAGAAGTAAATCGATGGAAGTTCCAGTCTGAATTCTGGCATCAGTATTTGTTTTTCAATACAGTTGTTTTCTTTCTGTATTTGAGTATAAACAGTCCTGACAAACACATTTACATCAGGGTTGCTGACTTTTAGGGGCTGATGCAATCCCCTTAGCACGAAGTTTTTAGCGCGAAGCTCATTGAGCCGTGTATAAAAAGACGTGAGTTTTCAGTCCCGTAATAGACGGGAAAAAGCACACTTCGTGTTTTTTCCCGTCTTTGCGCGGGATTGAATCGGCCCCTTAGTTTCTACCTCCTGGGAAAACGAGCATGAGAGTGGGGCATGTCTTATGAACTAGGGCGCTTGTTTTACTGTTTAGGTGTGTGGTATAATATGAATCTGATCATGAGAAGGAAAAGTATAGAAAATGTTAATATACTGTATATGCTGGGGATATTTTTTGTGTCTTAGTAAAATACCATGTTCCTTCCTAGCACCTGCTCTGTATTAGCTAATAATTTGATTTGAGCAAACTCCATTTTGTGTATCCCTGTTTGGAAGCTTGTCTCGGACTGCAGCTGAGAGGGGGTGCTATCCCAGAGTAGCAATTTCTCAGAGGGGTTATGGGGAGTCTCTCAAGTTGAATGTTCTCTCACTTTTAAAAACACANAATACATACCTCCCAACATTTGGCCCAAGGAGACCATGATAAGTAGATTCCAACCCTTGTGCGACACTAACCCTGCCTGAAACACTTCAGAATGCATACTGCTGCTTTTGTCAGTCACATCATCAATAAATACAAGAGAACCAGTACCATTGGTAGCCATATATACCCACACCATGACACTACCACCACCATGGTTCATTGATGAGGTGGTATGTTTTGGATCATGAGCAGGTTCCTTTCTTTCTCCATACTCTTCTCTTCCCATCACTCTGGTAGAAGTTGATCTTTGTCTCATCTGTCCATAGGATGTTGTTCCAGAAATATAATGAATTTTGTAATGACTCTAATTTAGTCTTCCTGTTTTGGTGGCTCACCAATGGTTTACAAGCTTGTAATGTCTTCTCTTGATTGTTGACTTTGGCCAACTTCATTTGGCCAACTGTTGTGAAGGGGTTTTTCTTCATCAGGGAAACAATTTTTCATCCACCATAGTTGTTTTCCATGGTCTTTCGGACTTGGTGTTGCTGACCTCTCTAGTGTGTTCTTTCTTTTTAAGAATGTTACAAAGTGTTGATTTGGCCACACCTAATGTTTTTGCTATCTCCAAGATGGATTTGTTTTGATTTTTCAGCTTTACGATGGGTTGCTACACTAATAGTAACAGCTTTTTGAATCTCATATTGAGAGTGGACAGCAACAGATTCCAAATGCAAATGTCACAGCTAGAATCAAATCCAGACTATTTGTCAATTGCCCACACCTGTCCATGAAATAGATTTTGAGTGGATAGCCCCTTTATTCTCAGTCCCTTAAAATGTGGGAGGCACATAGAGAAAGAGAGAGAATGACTCCTGTCTGCATATATAATGTATTGGGAGTGGGGGGCACCAAATTGATATAGCATCTTTCACCTTCCACCTAAAATATACTATGCTGATCTGTAAAAAAATTCATATAGTGTGTACCCAGCTTAAGTCAGGAAGCACCTGGTCAACATGGGACTATGTACACAAATAGTCTGCAGTTTGCTTACATGCTGTACAATTAGTGACTATTCCTTAGCAGCTATAAATTATGTACAATGAAAGGGTAGTCTTGTTTCCTTATTTGTATGTTTATTCCATACAATTTAAAAAAAATGTCTGGATTTCTATGTTGTAAATATTTTAGTTTAGCTTTCTTTAGAGTAATACCTTGTCAACTATGTCTGCAGAAAAGATTTTATAAACAGGTTACTGTATACTTTGTTCAGCACAGCACATGATATCTCAATTAATGGAGTACCAATAAAATTAATTAATAAAATAATAAAAACTAGTTTAAATTTAACAGATAGCAATGATTAGTTAGTTGGTTAGCTAGTTGGGTAATTAGTTAGAATATTAAAAATCATTTAGAACTGCACATCCAGTCATTATGATCAATTACTTTTTATTATTATTATTATTATTATTATTATTATTAATTTTATACATGCATCTGAAGCATATTTTCTGATCTGCCTGATATCCTTTTCTATGCCAGACTTGTTCCCAATCTACTACACATTTTTTTTTCTACCCTCTATTTAATCTACCCTTTCCTCCACACCCATACAGCTATAATAACCGAGGTAAGTGCTCTGCCCTGTCCCCCTGCAGGTCCCACAAATTTCTATTTATTTTGATACTGGCTACAAATAAGGGATAAGCAATGTGAGAGCCATGTTGGGCCTTCTTTAAATGTGTAAATAGAAAATTCATATCAGATTAACCCTCGATGTCCATAGGACATAGGGAATACCAGTAATGTAAACAGTCCCTCTACACCCCTGACCCTTTTGAAAGGTTATAAAGAAACCTCCAATAAATAAAATGACCATTGGAGGTATTTCAAAACCATTAGAAATAGCAAGTAATCCTAATGGGTAGCAACCTTACATACACCAGGGAATGCTGGTCATTGGTGAGTCATATCAGTTCTTTTGTGAATACTCCTAGGATAATGGTTGCCATGTTGAAAACATATTTATTAAATAAACACCATTATTTAGAATCTGAATTCCCCATTGCCTGTTCCAACTGTCCCCACACAGACAAGGGCTAGGTCTAGAGCTAAGGGTAGGGCTAGTGTAAGGACTATGCTTCCACCATTATGCTTTGTACCCCTTCTCGCCTTATACCCCTTCTGGGCTTATACTCGAGTATATATATGGTATATACCTTTGCACTTAGAAATAATACACAAAATTGATTCAGCATTCAGTGGTGTAATGGTCATGGATAAAGTTGTTAGGACTAGGAGGGAAAGTTTCCCTAGTGGCTGCTGTCTTTATCTTACACTAGTTACTTTTTCTCTATGGACCTTGCTTTGCGTCTAAAACAGTAGCATCACATTTTTAATACATCGTTGCTGTACAAATTTCTTCAAGATATACTGTACTGTGCTAAAGAAAAAAAGTGTACAACCGAGAGCAAAGATAAATTTACAGTAATGAAACACAGACTTCTGGTTTATATTGTTGACTTCTTAGTAGAAACAGGCGCACAGGCCATGAGTGCAATTCCTCTTGTTGCATGGCTATTGACTTATTGGCTTTTAAATGATAAACATCTGTTCTGCTTAAATACAGCTACAGTAACAATATTATATAACATTTTAGTAAAAAATTCATCCTGACTGTCTTTTTATTTCACAGCCCATTATGTTAATGTTAATTAGTTAATACACTTTGTGTGTACATATATATATATATATATATATATATATATATATATATATATACACATACTATATCTGTCTTTTTTCTTTTACCAAAACTTTTCATTTCTGGGCTACAAATGAAATCAAGTGTTTTTAAATATTAAGTTACTTGCACATAGTTTGACTTTGTGGCTGACCTTTTCATTACTACTGAGGAGCGCTCAAAAGCACATCAAACAATCAAACAAGACTATGTTGTTCTAGATATGAAGAACACAGCCAGATATATAGATACGTGTATACACAAATATCATATATACAGTGCACTGGATGTGTGAGTGACAGGTGGGATGTGAGATGGTGGTTGCCAGCTGAAAGGAGTGTGGGTGGTAAGGAAGGAGAGGCAGAGGAAAAGGAGAGAGCCTTGTAGTTGCTGTGAGGAGTTTGAATAGAATTCTGAAAAGGAGTGGAAGCCAATGTAGAGACTGGCAGAGTGGGAAGGTAGAGGTGGAGCAGTGGGAGAAGAAGATAGTGAGTAGTTTGAGTAGTTTGAAGGGAGATGGATTGTTAGTTAGATAAGCTAATGACCCACCAACACCATACAACAAGTAATAAACTGTTCATACAAAGTCCATATAAATTAANAAATAGCCAACATCACATAAATAAATAGCCAATACCACATTAATAATCAAATTCAGGTTTTAATCCTTCACCACTCAATAACATACATAAAAAGGATACTATCGTACATTTTGCAATAAATGTGTGATTTATTCAATAAACAGAGAAAGGAGAAAATATTTTTTAAACTTCTGAAATAAAGTTTTTGTGTTTTAATTAAGAGATCTGAATGCATTAAAAGCAGGGTTCTTGTCCTTTTCTTTTTTATCTATTTCCAGACTTCCAATATATCCCCCTTGTGTGTCTCTGGCACGGGTCTGCAACCTGCAGCTCTTTCAGCAGTCTCCTGTGGCCCCCCGATCCTCTGTGACTCACAGACACAAATGGAATCATGGCTGGACACGGCAAATGCACAGTGCATGGAGGACTGTGCATTTGCCGCGGCCAGTCGCGATTACATTTGTGGAATAAAATAAATACTACTGTATACTAACTTTTTTAGGGTGCACATGAATCCATAGTAATTCCTCCAATTACACAATAATTTTCTGATTGTTCAAAAATCTGTTCAATGTGTAGTGTCATACAATGCTGCAGAATTGAATCTGTGATCNTCTAATTTTGGTTTTTATGTGCTCCTAATTTTTAAAGATCACCAATGCCCTAATGTCTGCATAAACCATCAGTGTGTACTGACACAAAATCTTCAGGGCAGTGATTCCCATGCATAATTCTGCATAGTGTCACCTTGTGGAAGAGTTTGTTATTACAGAATACAAATTACGCGAAGGTTTCTGGGTAACTTACTTATACTTAGTTGAGGATTGACTTTTTCAAAGGAATCTTAGGGAGATTGGACAGAGCCAGACATTACGCATGACTTACGTGTAAGTGGTCAAAACCATATTGCAGTGGAGTTAAATTTCATTAGTTGCAATGAACCGGATTCAGATTTTAGGTGCTATTGACTTACTCACAACTTATTCAAGAGTGGGTAAAACCATGTTGAATTGCAGGGGAGGTAAAATGAATGTCAGTGTTTGCATGCAGGGAAAATACTTTATTGTTGCATTTTGCACACAGATACTGACCAGTGGGGATGGGTAAATAAGTCCTTATGTAGCTTGTTTACACTAGAACAACACTTTGTTACCAATAGCTGTTTTGTAACATGATTCTTCTAAAGTATATGCATATTTTAACAAATATTTTTTCAATAGAAACAGGTTGAGAAAGGTCAGAGATGGCATCCCCTTATTGTCAGTCCTTTAATCTGTACCTGATTAGGGAAAGTACAGTACAGTACAGCTGTTCCTATCAATCTAAATATCTGCCTAATGTATAAACCAGCGTTGGCCTTATAACCCCAGACTCGTCAGGAATGGCCACTTAAAACAAACTGATGTTATTTTTTTCCACATTTCTATACAGGGAAATAAAACGTAAAACACAGAAATGGTCATTTAAGAAATGGAGAAAATGGAGAAGAGCAAATGATAACAAGGTGATGGTTTGGCCAAATGCTCGTTTATCTAATGATAGTAACTTATACAGTATGTGTCTGATCATGTTGAAATCTAGACGCACATTTTCTTAACATGTTAAATATGTTGTAAAATATATGCTCCAGTCACAACATAGCTAATATTTCATTCTAAAATACAGGAAAAGATTTGATTGGCTAATGTATATTCCCTCCAAGGAATAATATAAGTATTGCATTATTTAGTAAAAACTAACCTGCATTATTTACATAAGGCAAATAAACATGTAGCCCAAGATGTTGGGAGGTATGATATATTGAATGTAGATACAAGCTGAAGGGAAAGTCACTGTGCACTATTCATAAAGCCGTGAAAACATTGGAGCCAATCAGCAGCTCAGTGACTTTTCGAACACACTGTACAAAATGAATTTACAATGACACCCTGTACAGTTTTAATCCCATATGAAAGTTACCAAACACTTAATGCACACTGTATTAAACTCTAGTAACAATGCAGCACTTGAGGGGGATGCCACATCTCTCCAGTGCCCTGTGAAGATTTGATGGCCAGGGTACATCTGTTTTGAATGTTCAGTGTGGGAATCATCGGCCACATATTAAGCAATGCCTAAGGGGATTGTGTGAAGAAATGTGGATTGCATAACTGCGGCAGTACAAACCCAGCATTGACTGTCGCAGGCAATATTTACCTTGAGGACCTAGATCTAGTAGTGTGCAATATGAATTGTCAGAAACACAAGTTGGAGCCCTAATGGCAATTCCACTAAGTCATCTTCAAACTTTTACTTGCAATAATTGAAGGAGACTGGATTGTGCAACATTTATATAGGGAAATGTATTTAATTGCAATAGCTGAGTAAGTGATAGTGCTTAGCAAAGGGTTGATTACAAATCAATAGCACAGAGGGCTATTACCCGGGTAATTCTGTCAACTTCCCAGGTCGTGTGTTCAGTGTAAACGGCGCTAAAATTATTACTAACTACCCTGGTTCAGTGTAAACGGTGTTGACCAGGGTAGTTTGTGTATTACCAGGGTAGTTTGTGAATTACCAGGGTAATTCAGCACTGTGAACAGGGTTAATTACCAGGGTAATTCAAATCCACAGCTAACAACCCTGCTTGTTAAAAACAGATTTAGCAGGGTAGTCTATATGAACGGGATATTGACTAAGCAGCCTAAAACAACATGACAATATAACAGCATATATTAGTGCATATCTAAACCTGTCATTGTGATAATGCCAGCTTCTCAACAATATAAGTGCTATATGCTTACACGTAGAGTAGAATGCTGTAGTACCTACCAGTGTTAATCTGCATACATATCTACTGCATTAAACATATGGCTTTATGCATTAATCTTTAAATTTACAGTAAGTGTCAGTTTATTAAACAGTCTTATTGTATTAAGAACATGAAGGTTGCAATTTCCCCTGCTTTAATTTACTGGATTACAGTCTTTGAACATATGTAATTGAAAGGAAATGTCTACAGCTAATGGTTAATAAGCAAATAACGACAGGGCAGAAATGTTTAACGGGTAGAAAGAATTCCAGAAATGCTATGCTAATACCTCTGTTTTACAAGTTCATCTGGTGAAGACATCCAGTGTAATGACTGTGCTTGTCTAGTATTCTGCAGTCAATACAATTATAGACACCACTTTACACTTCTAGTACTGGCAAACGCACAATAAGGAGTAGAGTTTTCTTGTGGATAAAACTATGTTGATCCACTGGGAAAGTAAACCTGTGCAGTCAGAAATAAAGTCGGAGTAAAGGAGGGGATTTTTGGTTTAACTCTAAAGGTGGCCATTCACGAGAACGACTTTGTTCTCGTGGAAAATCGACACTGACAAATGGGGTGATTTTCTCTAGGGCCATCCACGGAACAATGTCTTTCCCATGATGGCCATAGGGTGAATAAAAAAAATACCTAAAAAAAAAGAAATAAATTTAATTAAAATGTACTCACCCTTCAGATGTCTTCGCTTTTCCTTCTCCCGGTGGTGCGGCATCTCCGTCTTGCACGGAGAGGACGCTGTATATACGTGACGGCGTCACACATATACAGCGTGACGCCGTTTGATCACCGATGTCTTTTGTTTATGTTTCCTGGCGTTTGGTCCCCGTTGGGGTTTTTTTTCCATGTCCATCCATGGACCGATATTTTCCCTAAGTGGGTTTTGGATGAAATTCGGCTCGTGAATGGCCACCTTAAGACACAATGTAATAAAGGGTGTGCAATGACATTCTTAAAACAATCAGATGAGCTCAAAGCAGAAGAGATATATGTGATCTTCAGGTCTATGATCTAAAGCCCTGATCAGTTGCACAGTCCGTTGCCTCTATACACTTTATAAAGCACTTGCAGGGAGGCACATACTCTGCAATTTTCTACTCACGATGTTACATCAGTTGATCGCTGTCAATTGGAGATTGAAAAAAGAGCAATCAGGTCCGTTGTGTACATTGCAATCATCACATACAGACGTATGCATTTACATATAAATGGTATATGGTGTGCCATGATAATCATGTGAAACACAGGCTGTGTGTACCAAGCCTAAACTGTGGGAGTGTAAGTGGAGATGTTGCCCATAGCAACCAGATTCTAGCTCTCTGTTTCCTTTTACATGCTAGAGAATGTCAGCTAGAATCTGAGTGGTTGCTATGGGCAACATCTCCACTCTTCCATTCCCACAGCTTAGGAAATATAAACATAAATATCTTTTGACCTATAACTTGCAATGTGTATATCTGTTCTCATAGAAGCTGAGCATTGTTGTAGCTGCTCGATATTGGGGTCTTTGTTGTTAGCAACATAATTGGTATATAAAGCACAAGAGAGCAAATATCGTAGGACCCTATCTTAATATTTCTACATCCTTCCCAAGTAGAATGGCCATAGTGCAAAAATCTGGATTACTCGGAAGAACTTAAACCAGTCCTACATAGATTCTGACCCCCCCAAGGAACATTCCCAATGTCTGTTTCAGGCCACATCCTGGCCACCGGCTGATGTCATGGAAGTTTGGAATTGGAGAACCCATATACATACGTTTTTCCAGCGTACTCATACGCAGTCGCAGAATGTGGGCGCCTTTTGCGTCTTTGTCTTTTAATGGCACCTACCTAATCTGACATGCACGATTCATGTGTTTTTATACTGTAGCTTGAGCTTATTGCTTTGCAGTTATAATGATATCCACATCTTAAAACTAAGGGCTGGATTCAGCTTTTCACTCTCATAACTTAACCATGTTACACTCTCATGGGCAAAACCATGTTGAATTGCAGGGGGCATAAAATGAATGTCAGTGTTTGCATGCAGGGAGAATACTTTATTGTTGCATGTTGCACACAGATACTGACCAGCGTTACTGTTACACTGTTATTAGACTAGGACTAGGAAACATCAGCTG
>JABWIB010000405.1:74361-89075 GCA_016617825.1 Platyplectrum ornatum
TGTAACAGTAACACTGGTCAGTATCTGTGTGTAAAATGCAACAATAAAGTATTCTCTCTGCATGCACACACTGACATTCATTTTACCTCCCCTGCAATTCAACATGGTTTTACCCACTCCTGAAAAAATCTTTAGATTGGAACAATTTATCTTACCGTGTGTGCCTAGCTTTATAGTCATGAGAGTGAAAAGCTGAATCTGGCCCTAAGAGTTATAGCCTTTAATATAGTTTCTCCCTGAATTCCCTGAGCTAACAATGCTATTAAGTGCCTTGTGGCAGTGACCACACAGTAACAGAGGAGCACGCATTGCCTGCTATAATCAGTTTACCACCCACAACTGTCATCATTACCAGGGATCTATGCCAGATGCCATCTTTCCATGTATTTTCTGTTGCCTATGGGAGACCAGGAACAAGCAAGAACATATACGAAAGTAGCTGCCAAATGCAAAAACATCAGTGCTGACAAATGGCACATTTTAATGAGTCTTGTAGTGTGGAAATTTGTCAAGTGTTGACAACAGTGCTCAAAATATAAACTAGCAAATTCATGGGTGTCCCATGCAAGTAAGGGACTAGCCTAAAACACTGTTCATAAGGTCTAAACACGAGTAAGGACGGTATACAAAATCATTCCTTAAAAAGATACACGTAAAATAAAATACAAAACAATATACCCATGACATCTGACATACAACAAACTAGAACCCTATCTGTGTATATTTAAGATACTTCCTCTAATATGTTTATTGTTAAGTAAAAAGTTAGTTCAAATGTATATCTATGAGATAAAATAACTGCAATTAACAATATCTAGACTTTTTTTGCCCACATAAAAACTCTAATGAGTGCAACAACAGTTGTAATATACATAAATATGCATACAGTAATCTCCCCCATTGTTCTTATAAACGTCTATAAACGCGACTATGCTATTCAATCATGTGTGTACTGGTATATTTACAATACAATACAGTGTGTACATGAAGAAAGCTATTTTATTTCTTGCCTCTGTGTGTCAAACATGGATAAATGCCACATTGTGACCTCTCTGTCAGAATATTATCAACTTTTCATTACCGTATGTTAGAAGGCAAAATTCCTTGTCACTAACAAGGGAAGAGAATGGCAAGACAACAAGCTAGACAGCAAGGACCAGATACTCCATTACGTGCGGTGGGACAAACGTCCACAGGCACCCCCCAGCTGTGCTCAAGTGGAACATCAAGCGCACAGTACAATACCCCGTGCACTTGTTCTGCCCACTGCCCTGGACCTGTACCTCCCACCCCCCANTCAGCCACCATTATGTCAGGTGGGAGTGGGGAAGAAAGCTTCTGTAAACCAACTTTTACTTTTGTGAATCATTAACACAGGCAAGGGCCTAAATTCACTAAGAAGGGAGACTGAAAAGTGGGGATGTTGCCCATAGACATCCAATCAGATTCAAGCTCTCAGTTTCATTTTACATACTGGAGATTGTGAGCTCAAATCAGATTGGTTGCTAAGGGCAACATTCCTACTTTTCTATCTCTCTGCAATCGCCCTGTTTGGTAAATTTAGGCCATCATGTTAGGTTGCTAGTCACATGATTTCTGTTCTGTATCAGGGCTCGAAGTGGGGGTTGTAAGGTTGTAAGTGGCGTTGTGGCACTAAGCCCCACCCCTTACACAAGCCCCGCCCCTGCAATTTTTAAAAACTAAAGTTTCCCCCTCCGTAACGTAGCTTAGAAAAGGGGCGTGGCTTAGTGGGGGAAGTGGCCCACCGGCCCACTTCTAGCCCTGTCCTGTATCAGTTATTGAACAGATCCTAGATGGCGCAATGTACGGTAGGAGCACAATGACAGCCAGTGTTTATGTACAACACGCAACTGAAAGGGAAATGACAAGGCCTTTCACCATGTGTCAGCCATTATGTAACATCTACATGTTATTCAGAAAAAAGGTATAAAGGGAAACATTTAAAATGCCTCCAGGACCCCAATTAAACATTTGTTTAAAGATATCCACATCTGTGGATAATCAGTTGTTAATTTAGTTTGTTTAGATCATACAGGGGAATGGACACCACAATGTAGTGTGTACCACAACAGTTAAGCGGCTGCTGATGGCAATGGACATAATTACAGCTGAAGTCACATGAGAATATTAAAAGTTTTGCAGCTTTTCCGGATATACAAGAAAATTAAGATGGTTACAGTGGAAGAGAAGAAATACCACCATCAGAGTGAGATTATTTATATTCAGCCGGAAGAGTCTGCTATTGCCTTAGTTAATGGACTGTGGTATAGCACCGGGTAAAACCTCCCATGTGAAGGCTGTAAATGACTTATTCCTTTGTCTTTGAGCGCATTCACTATTTTCCTCAGGTTAATGAACTGTTTTTCCATATGTTGTAAAAATAACTAAATATTGTGCTCATCATAGTTTCAAAATGAAAAAAGTGTATAGTAACAGCAGCACTAACAAGTTACAAGTAGAGGAAATTGACCTTAACACAGTTGAAACATTAATATAGCTATAGTGTATCTCCCCTTCCAACTTGTACATGGTATTATATTGATATCCTGTATAGGTGATATTGTTTGAGTATGATAAATTTTGTGGATCTGTTCATCAGTTAAGCACAAAGACTGACCAGTAAAGCTGGCCACACACAGGGCAGACGTAGCACTGCGCCCCTTGTAGTTGAATGCCCCGGGGCGTGACGTCATCACGTCACGTACCGCTGTGAAGTGATGACGTCACGCCACTGCAAAAACACTGAGGAGGGCGGCGGAGTGTTACCGTCTGCCCTCCCGGTTTTCAGTTATTGTGGATGTTGGGTTTTTTTACACCATTTTTCATTTTTTTTTTATAATTTCTTTTTTTTGTCCTGACGCTCTGTCGCCATAGGTGCCGTCCTGACTTAGCCTAATGGGCGTGCCGGCCCTGGCCACACGCTAGACAATTATTTGCCAAATTCCATGATTATCTTGGAATTGCGCTAAAATAGTGTGTGGTGAACATTATTTTTTAAAATGGTGATAAAATGCCATAAAAATGCTAGGGCACACTTATCTGATCATTCGGGATACCTATTGATAATCAGTTTTAACCTTTTATTCAGTATATTGTGTTCTGTGTCCCCCAGCCATATTTACTAAACTGTGAGATTGGAAAAGTTGGAATGTTGCCCATAGCAAATTTGCGCTCACATGCTCCAGTATGTATAATGAAACCGTTAGCTAGAATCTGATTGGCTGCTATGAGCAACAGCTCCACTTTTACAATACTGCAGTTTAGTAAATATAGGCCTGGGCCCTTAAAAATGGATGTCCCTAAACCAGGTTCATTTACAATTTTCTTTTCGTCTCCAGTCTGCTGTACACACATATAATATAATACATATAATAATGAACTTAAAGATGAAATAACTGCCAATAAAGATACTTAGACTAAATGCTCTCCTACCATAATAAAACATTAAACTTTTTTTTGTTCTTTTAAACTCAACTGAAGTGTAATTAAAATGACGAGAAAGACACAATTCTAATTGCGGAGTCTCTCGTTTTATTTAATAACATTTCTGTTTATCTTTGGATAAAAATGTGGAAATTAATAATTATAATAAACCCTATCAACCCTGCCTCTGTAGATGAAAATGACATCTGTATATGCAAGCAAAGTCCTACACAAACTATAGGCTAATCCTTTATGAAAACCTAAACAAAGACAAAATCCCATAGTACCCTTATGTCTGGGCCCATGTAACTATAAACATCCGCTGAAATATGAACCTTTGACAAAATATACAGAATACAAATGAGCAACACATTTTAACTGGAGACCTGCACCACAACCTTTGTCTCTAGGTGCTACTCAAAACGTGCTCCTCTTGTAGCACAAAGGGGTCAAATTCGCAAGCCCAGGGACTACATTCCACCATGGTTGACGAGGACAAATTCAGATAGAGATTTCAAAGAGAGATCTAATATACATAGAATTAAGACCACAAAGTGTTCTTAAACATTTACATTTTAAATTGTAGGTCTGCCCTGACTCTATTGACTACAAGCTAAATAGTTTCCAAATGTCTTTCATTTCTAGGAACAGGTCGCAGATGAATGTACTGAATTTTTCAATGTCACTTGTAATTTTGTTAACCTTGCTTATTTTCTGATGTCAGCTTACACAGTAATATAAAAAGTCTTAATTCTTTTCATTATTAGGAAGATACTGACAACAACCACTGTATTCTGGAATACACTCCCAGGTGATGAATGGTAACCATACTATGTTTGTCTTTTTGTATTTTCTTCATTTATTCCTGATTGTATCCCTTTTGTGCTCTTTGAAAATGCTGCAAATACTAAAGGTTATTATTTATATTGGAATAGGATGATTGAAAAGGAAGTAAAGATCACTGGGTAGGAAATGGAACATAAGCACTTGGAATCTAACCAAGTCTTATTACAATACTCCCCTTTGGAAAAGCCCCCTTGGCCATGCAACAGATGAAAACTATATAACACAGTCCATGCTGTAGATCAGTTCCTGCTATATATCTCACCCTGGGGCCTGCTGTGGATAGCTTGGTCTATGAGACACTTACAAAGATGATAGCCCCCTCTTTATACTAAACTCGACCCTAGAGGAGTACAATGCCTTAAACAACAATATAGCAACATGAATCAACAAGGAGCAGCTTAGTTATATATGCATGAATGAAAACCAGAACATATACATTTTATATAACATATTTATTATTATTAACATTTATTTATAAGGTGCCACATAGTTTCTGCAGTGCTGTACATAGTGATATACATGCATAGCATANGGTACAGACTAACAGATTAATGCCTTGCCTTGAATGCCTTATCGGGGACCAACCCTTATCAGGAAAAACAGCTAGGCAGGAGGTATGGTTTCTTTAGCAATTAACAGAACATATAATGTAGAATATAACATCAGATAGGTACAGAGAGGTGTTTCGATTAAGATCCAATTGCTCTCCTGATTACAATCTAAATGCATCTCTGAAAATGTTAGTAGTGAGAACTTTCTTAGACTGGCAGATTGTCAAAAGTCTGTTAGATATTACCATTCATTCATTTATTTAACTTGGCCAGATGAATCTCCCATTGTCAGTTCGTTGTTTCTTTGTTTTACACTGAAAATTGTCACTCACAGTGTTTCAAGAATTCATACTGACGAGACAATAAAAACAATAAAATTGATTGCTTAGGTTAAATTAGACTGAATCCATACTTCTTCTTAATCATCTTAAATTAGACTCTAAAGGGGGCCATTATGGATCTGGATCCTAACATACAAATGTGACACTATGTAACGTTTCTAATGTCGCGGCGCACATGGCTGGCCCCACCACATATAGATATCGTGAAATGTGTCAAAAGGCTGCACTAATGCTTCTATCTATTCATTGGCAGTCAGGAAGGGGTATCCATACAGAGTATACACACACAGAGGGTGGAGGGAGAGATGTAAATTGTACAATCTGTTTAGGCTTCAATCCTTACATACTATTCTGCTACTTGCACAACGCTGATTTTATATAAGGGTAGTGCGAAAAGTTTATGGCAGGGATCTCCATACAGGCTCCTATACATATGTGAGGAGCGGTCTACCTTCCCTATATCCATGGGGATATGTATAGCGGTCAGTGTCCAGATAAATATATCAGAATCTATACTTTTCATATAAAATGTTGTGAAGTTACATTTTAAATGCACATATTATTAACTGAAGTAGCTTGAAACAGAAGTGCTTACTTGTCTTAAATCTGATACCGGGGGAGTCTAATTGTAGGAAAATCTCGTCGTCATGGTGGGTGGTTTACTCTGTAATTATTTTTTTTAATTCATGCACTTAATAACAAAAGTGTATATTTCACCTCATTTCCTTTACTTAAGTCGCCAATTTAATCAGATCTCCAAAGTAAACATCATTGATTTTTCCACTTAACAATAGAACATTTAGCTACTAAACGTGTTTGAAGTTGTCTTAAACAATATTACTTTAAGGGTTTGTTTAAACTGACATCAATATCAAATACAATCTGGTAAATCAGATGAATACAAATCACTGTCAATGGTGGCGTGTACAGTAAGGATACAGAAAAACGTTTTTGTATTTAGTTATACACACCCTGTTACTAGATCATTTGTAAACCCATAACTTACCGTATTCATAAAACCTATCTTAAATTCAAATCCAGATTCAGAAGTGCACATCCACTTGTTTTTTATGCATAAGCGCTACATAAATTATCACTGCGCATGTGCAGGGAAAATAGGCACGTTTTCCTGCTTGCAGCTGCCTGACCTTTTGAAATGTCGAACACAGAAAAGTATATTTGGGGTGTTACAAATGTGAATATTTTCATTGCGCCCTGTGCTTGCGACTATACGCTTACACCACTAGCATTTCTTAGCCATTTAATGTAGTCGTGCATTGCCTGGCTGTCACTGACAAGAAAAGCTCGACCCCCACACCATAACCCAGCAAACAGCTGCCTCTGAAGTTTAGTGCTTTACTAGTGAGAATTGCATCACACTTAGGAGACAGAGACCTAGTTGTCAAAACAAACAACTATGAGTGACCTTATATTTACAGAACCCTTCAAAGCTGACCAGTCATGGTAATGTCATTAAATTAATATAAGCATTTAGAAAATTATTTTCTTTAGAAAGCAGCAATATGACTTTTCTCTTGGTCTAGTACTGTAAAATAGAAGGCATTCTGTACCCAAAGGACCATTAACACTAGGGACCACATTTAGTGGTAACAAAAATATTACACCTGGACAAAACCATGGGGATAAATTAAATAAAAGAGATTTTTCCTGGGATAGGCAACATCCCACATTTCTCCCTGCAATCTCCCTGCTTAGTAAATTTAGGCCTATGTCGTTCATGATAGTAATCAGCCATGTTGGCCGCAATGTACTCAATAAGTAAAATTTAAAATGGCCATTTCGTCACCCAAACCGTCTCATCACAGTGATTTGGACAAATTGCTGCTTAATATATTTGCCCCATGTTATTTAATGAGGGTTGGGCAAATTAATTTACAAACACCTCTCAACTCTAATACTGTTTTCAACAGATGAAAATTTGCCTCCCTTGCATTTCAAAATGGACTTGTCCAGGTTTAACTTTCCACCGGTGTCTTATATCTTTATAACTTTCATGTATTACTAAAAAGGCTATTAATAGCAATAATAATAATGATTCTTATTTTGATCACTGCAGACAATGAAGTATTCAGCAACATTCTTAAGATATTTCTGCTGGGGTTTTTTGCTAGAGAAATAACTGACAGTGTCAAGTTACTGTGACATAACAACTGTCCAATACCACTAATGACTAAACCACATCAAACGCTTCACACAGCATACTGCCTTACATAGCACGGTTTATTTTTAATAAAAATGAGAATGGATATGTTTACCTCCCCCAATATGAGTTCAAACAAAGTGTTTTCTCCCCTGGTCTGCAAATTGACCGGTCTGCTTCTCACATTTACGGCACTTGCAAGTAAAATACTATTTCTACTATAATATATGGACTACAATGTTCAAGTGCCTCTAACATTGCATGTATCCAGGTCTCCTTGCTGGAGTACAGTGATACAGTGATAAGATACATAGTGAAATACTACACTTAAAGTTATGAGGAGCCCTGGAGGTCCATCAGGACCAAAAATGACAACTCCTGGTCTAGCTCATATGAATAATGCATTCTAGATAATAATTGTTTTTAATAATAATATTGTATTTTAGAAGTAACCTTAACCTATATTAAGACTCCAGGACACTCCCAGATTTTGGACACTTCTCCCAGTATCCCGGTAGAATCTGCAAATCTCCCTGGACCTGGGCTGAGGAGGTGATTTTGAATGTAAATCACTCCCTCAGCCCCGATTGTTACTATGAATGAGCAGGGCTTGATGATGTCCTGTCCATTCATAGTAAACTGAAGATTTACCTTCAGAGTGGTCCTTTCAGTTTGTTTTGCATAAATCACGATCTTTGTCCCATCCCCATGCTGGCATATTTTTCATTTCGCCAGGGAGGGAGAAACCAAAAGCAGGCAACTCTGCTTTATCTTACTACTTAAATCAGATTTTTTACATTTTATTAGATATTTTGTAGATATTAGATATAATGTATGGCATTGCATTTGACCAAATCTGTTTCTGTCTGCTTCAAATAACTGCTCAAAACTAAGAATGATGTCCTAGCAATCTGACTAAATACTGTATGTACAACGTCCTTTTCCTCTCCGGAGGGGAAAGTCACCACCACTAGCATATGACTCTTTATGACCCTTCTGTTGTAAGAGCATTCGTATTGGGTGGTATGGAAAAACTAATAAATAAAGGTCCAGTCATAAATATCCATAAGTATATGGTGACATGGGATCATACTAAAACAGTTTACAAATTCATGTCTGCTAAATAAATATAACAATCCTTGTAAATTTGCCAAGTTGTCTCTGTTTTGGCTTCATTATATATACTCAGTGTTTCTGAGAGATGACGGAGGGGGTACAAAATGCCTTTTGATCCTTGATCTATTGCTGTCCTGGGTCTTCACGTTCTTCATAATGCAAAAACTAAACATAAAAGCACACATTTAATATTATTATATGCCTCTCCTAGATACTAAAATGGTTACACCCGGGCAAAACCATGTTCAGTTGCAGAGTAGGTAAATTTCATGTTTCCTAGCCCAAGTCTAAATAACAGTGTATATGTGAATGTGTGTACAATAAGCATATGTAAAGCCTTCTCTATGCATGCAAAGAATAACATTAATTTTACCTCCACTCAAATTAAACATGGTTTTGCCCAGGCGTGACTTTACTTTTAGGAATATTTTTCTGCACTGCACATGTGTATGAATCTGTTAACTCATTCCAGTCCATCCTTCTGTGTTTGTCACCTCAGATGGGCCATAAATTCCATTGTACATGATGTCTTCCTTCTGAATAGCTTCAATGCCCCCAGGAATAAAACCAAAAGTGCACATGTACAATTTACTCACTAGCAGCATTCTCAAGACCCAGAATTCCATTATTAAGGCCATTCCATTGGTAGGGCAAGAGAGAGTGGGCTGTGTACTGTAAGCTGTATTATGGGAGGCATTTAAATAATACAAAAAGGGTTTGGTTATGTTACAGTTCCACATCGCCCCACCGGAGGGTAGCAGTAGGGACAGGTGTGTCTGAACTTCAGAGGGGCCCCATTAAGTAGACACATATATGTATATTACAATATATATCTTTTCAGGTACAAGAGTTTTATTCCAAAAATACAACAATTTCATGTCTGTAGCCCTTAATCACTAGCACTACTGGTGTATTAAATGAAGTGTATTTTAAATACAAACTTATCATGGTCCATATACTTTTTTATACTCTGTTCAGTGGTCGAAGTGGAAATTTAGAAGTGGGGATATGGACATTCAGAAGTGGTGGTATGGAAACATAGAAAATAATGGAAGTCAATGGAGATTTGAAATTTTTCCATTACAACAGTGGGAGAAGTGTCGGTATGGCATACCCCCGTATACACCCCCACTTCGAGCCCTGACTCAGTTATTTACATTTTGAGATCTATTTTGAAAGACACCTGAAGCCCTATCAGTGGTAATGAACAAGAATATGATATCTTCTTGGCTGCTAGATTCTCAGCATCAAACACACATAAAGCCTATTTTGGTGAATCAGGGGAAGGTACTATAATCTAAAATAAACACTTACAGCCATTCTGCTGACTTAGGAATGTTAACCTTGATTCCTCTCCTTATTGAGTGCATATGTCTTGGCATGCCCATCATATTAAGTGGTCTTTATTGAAACAATCTTGGATTATTTTATGGTGCGTATGTAGTGCTTTTGCTTTGTTGTACAGATATTGGATCTTCAAGTGAACCCCTATGTACCAGATGCACATTTTAATCAGACAAGAAAGAAAAAATAGCAATTCCACACAGATCAGAGAGCTGAGCTGACTCTCCTATATAAGTTAAAAGGAACCACTGACTACTCAATATAGGAGTTAACCAATTCTGGACAGCAGCTAGGATCATGCAGCCAGATGATTTACAGGAAACCATATTTAGTGAATAAATTTGGAACTGGAGTCCCCTCTCCCGTTTAATTATGGATAGTAAAGGGACTTTTAACGCGGTCAGAAGTAACTGTGTTGCTTTTCCTCTAGCGCCCACCTATATGTCATTATACTGTATTCCTGTTATATATAGCACATAGAACCTACCCTTACGTATTGGGAGGCGCAGATGGAGAGCGTGACTTAGTTGGTACTGTAATTAATTTTATCTAAAGAATTGGCCTTAACACACACCTTAGATCCCTACTGTTCTGTGACTTCTGAGGGGTTTTGCATTATGAGTGCTTTGTGGCAGCAACAATGGCTCAGCAGGTAGCACTGAGGTTGTAAGTTCGAATCCCCAGACCAGACCTTATATGTGTGGAGTTTGTCTGCGTGGGTTTACTCCGGGTATTGCGGTTTTCTCCCACATCCCAAAAAAAACATGGTATATGGTAGATTAATTGACTAAATTGTCCCTAGTGTTTAGCTGGGCATAGAATATATGATACATTGTTCCAATAGTAAGCTTTTTCAAGAGTGGGCAAAACCATGTTGAATTGCAGGGGGGGTAAAATGAATGTTAGTGTTTGCATACAGGGAGAATGCTTTATTTTTGCATTTTGTACACAGATACTGACCAGCATTACTGGAGGAGACGTAGGCTGGCGGAGATCGGCTTTGAATACCACGGATTCGGGCACAAATCCCGACTCCGTGCCCTTGTGACTGCCCCTATGTATCAATCTCCTATAGAATGTAAGCTTCAGGCAGGGCACTCCTTCCCACAAATTCTGCCTGATACAAATTGCTATGTAATATGATGGTGCTATATAAAAACCTGGTAATTAATCAATCAATCAATCAATCTGTGTGAATTTGTCCTAATTAAATATACAAATACTTTTCCAGATCATTTA
Organism: Platyplectrum ornatum; assembly: GCA_016617825.1. Taxonomy (NCBI): domain Eukaryota; kingdom Metazoa; phylum Chordata; class Amphibia; order Anura; family Limnodynastidae; genus Platyplectrum; species Platyplectrum ornatum. Next base: position 85,404 of record JABWIB010000405.1, read on the forward strand.
TTGAAGATTTACTAGATTGTAAGTAACATTTTTTGACATCCCAGATACTCATAGCTCATCTCATACTTTGTAAGATTCCATCTAATCTTCTGACCATCTAATTTGAATTCCTCAGAAATACCACCAGTTGTGTGAAATTCTACCCACTAGCTTTTGCTTGGTAGCATATTTCCGAATAAACAAAACAGAAGTTTGCACAAACCTTTGACCTGTAATATGTTTCAAGAAATCGAGAACCATGACCAAAATGATGATGGAATACCATGAAAAAGGTGCTAAAATCAACAAGTTTTTCCAGCTCCACAATCCATCCAGTTTATTGGAAATTTAGAAGTGAAAATTAGCTGATAATAAAATATACCAGCTCGTATGACATTGCTATTGTAGCTGGGCCACTTCAAACTCTGGTTATGGTATTATACAGGGGTGGAATGACTGTTGATGCGACCAGTTTCTTTGGGGCTAAGTGTCTAGGTCTATGTATCGATGAATAATGGAGTTACAGCGAAATCTTTCTCTGTAAGGTCTCCCTCCTGATGATGCGATAAATAGGTCTGCCAAACCAATAATGTATAAAAGGAACAAAAAAGAAAGATATAAATATATATAAATAAATATATATAAATATATATATATATATATATATATATATATATATCTTTCTTTTTTGATCTATTACTAGATAGTACAAATCTGTAACTCATCCAGCGCAGGTATATATATATACCTATATATACCTATATATACCTGCGCTGGATGAGTTACAGATTTGTACTATCTAGTAATATATCAATAATTCATTAGATATTAATATTCAAAAATATACCCGCTTCAATGAAATTTATATGATTTTATTGATTTAAGTATAAAACTTATCACTATAACAGGATGAAAAAAGTTCCAAACAAAAATATATATAGAAATAAAAATTCATATCACTGATAAATTACGAGTCTTGAGCATAGCATGCGTCCGTGCTTTTAATAGTAAACACCTGTCCTTGGAACAATTAATCCGTCAACTGCAGAAATTAGGCTGGTTTGGTAGCTAGGATAGATCTTAATGATGAAAGCAATTCTCTGGGTTTATAAAATGTATCCAAATGTTATGTAACTTTGTATTGACAAGAAATGCTTTTAACAATAATTTATTAATAATTTCTAGAGATATATTCAGTAGATTATGTTGTAATAGTTACCGACGTTGTTAGCAAATATGTTGAATAGTGGTTGATAAGTTTTATACTTGAATCAATAAATTGTGAAATTATATTTATCATTGAGCCGTGTATATTTTTGAATATTAATATCTAATGAATTATTGATATATTACTTATTACAAATCAGTCACTCATCCAACGCAGGGATAACTAAGATAAATATTTATACCTTTGTTTTTGTGCCTGCACTAATTTGTCTTAAAAATTTGTGGAGTTTGCTTTAAGTATATAATATATTTTTTCTCGTTTAAAGAAGAGAATAATAGGCATTACAATTCCGTGAAAATGTCTGCTATTGATTTTAAGAGCAATATGCCTACAAAGAACAAAGAACAAGTCTTTTGATGAACCCTCCAAAAACATTATGACCTTAACTACAAAAGCTTATTCTTCAGGCTTTTAAGGAATAAGGTTTCTTCAATGAAGAATTCAAAGAAAAAAGTAAGATAAATGAAGAAAATATGTATGTTCTTGTCTCACCAATGGATTCTGAAACATAATATTTATACATTAGATGCATATAATGGAAGTTGTATTGTGTATTAATAAATACATTACATATTGGCAGTAATACATAGGAGTTCATATACTACATTAAAATAGGCAAACAGCTCATTTTATTTTTTGCACATATGTCTAATTTTTATAGTTTTCACATATGCAAGCATAAAAAGCATAAACATCACCTCAAGGTAGCCAGGTGGTTACTTTTCTTTTATCTCTTTAAACTTTTTTAAACAGAGAACCATTGAATCATGTTTATTTTTATCATATCATATATCATATCACATTAAGATGTTTATTGGCATATGTAGATGTTAGTCATGCTGTGGGTATATACAACATGTTAGCAACAAAACCATAACAGAATAAATTTAAGTGTCTTATATCAAAATACCTCTTGGTATGAACTTATTCATATTGCAGAGTGTACTTTGTATAGTATATAATGTCCTACAGATTTTTTTGTAATTTGCTTTTATTATTATATTTATTTTATATGTGCATGAGCTGTGTAGAAGTGGGGTATTAAATTGTTGATATCCCTCTTTCACCTTGGCTAAACTATACACTATATTGACTGCTTGGAGCACATTTATATGTGTTTTTGGATAGTGCTTATTTCACTTTCTTGGCTTTTACTTTACACAAATGGTAAAAACTGAGTCTGCACCATGGCCCTTTTACCTTATTCCTAACTTGTGCTGTAAGAGGCCAGAAAGGGAAAGATTATTCCCGCAATATAGGCTATTTTAGGCATCATTTCCACTAGACTAGACAATGGTATATGCAGGGAAAGGGGGGTTTCCAGTGGGCCAGAAACCCCCCTCAATGAGATCTGAGATGGCACTCTATAATGTATGTGTGGTATATTAAGATTTAGGAATGACAGTTTATATACAGTATGTGTTTCATCCCCAGAATTCCATATATATTATAAAATATTCATTTACAGAATTTACTATACTAACATGTTCTTTATATTGTGCACCATCTCCACAGCTCTACTCTACATACATTACACACATTTGGAAACCCTGCTTTAAAAATCCTGCGTTTGCCACTGATAGACATTTTGGACTAGATTCAGACTTTAGGCACTATTGACTTACTCACAACTTACTCAAGAGTGGGTAAAACCATGTTGATATAGTATGTATGTAAAGCCTGAATCTGGTCTTTAGAAACCAATGTAGAGTTGTGAATATTTTATAATTAAAAATTAATATTTGTCCATTTATTCTGCAGGATGCAAGTGTTGCTGTTGAGAGGTACAGTATCTGTATCCACTTTATTATTATTTTTTTTATAATTTGGAGGACAAATGACTTTGGGGGTGGCCTAGAAATTCACAATCACTAGTCACAAATGGGAATAGAAAGGCTTTCACAACCTTTTTAAACAGTTGCTTTTACAATGATTTACATTTGAAACAAAAGATGTTCTGTATTTTGTAAACAGTACACTGGAACGACATTTAACATTTGTTTGGAAAATAATATTTATTATAAAATGTACAGTACAATGTTCATAATAATATAAAAACAGTTTTACAAAGTCTTTTAAAGACCAATAATTTATAAAAAATGAGACAGGGATTGTAGTAATTTTTGTCTCATGGTTATATTACTAATATAAAACAGATGCAAAAAGCATTAACCACAGACACATATTTCATATTTCTTGAAGCCCATTTCTGTAATGAGATAGGGGTGGTTATCTAAATAAAATAGGACTGGATCCAGACATTAGTGAATGTTACAAACACAATGTGGGCTTAAAGTCTACCGATAAGAGTGAAGTGGGCTCCCATGGCATTCCCCTCTTACGGGCAGGCGTAACATCAAGTATGCTGTCATGGGGCTGCTTGACCTCCACATGTGGACTGGTGATTGAACAGACTGCTGATTCGCTCAATACACATCACCTAATGTATAATTTATATTCCCCCC
>JABWIB010000405.1:92115-111803 GCA_016617825.1 Platyplectrum ornatum
AATAGGGTTGCCACCTTCCTCACCAAAAAATACCGGCCAGGGTAAAAAGGGGGTGTGGCTTTGGGGGTGTGGCTTGGGGCAGGGATAATTTTGCAACCTTCTTTGGCCCAATAGCCAGGATCTTAAAAAATATATATATACATTGCTATGTACACAGCGCTGTGTATATAGGTAACAGGATAGGTACACCCCTGTGCACACAGGTGACAGGTACAGCACAAAATATATATAATATAATACAATGTAAAATATAATGTGACTCTGACTGTGTATTCGCCAAGGGCAGCTGTAGCTGCATTAATTAAAGTGGAACTCCCCCCCCCCCCAAAAAGACAGTATCAGCAATTACTGGCACTGGCCTCCTGGCAAAATTACCAGGAAGGCCAGTAGTTTACCGGCCAGGTGGCAACCCTAATTGGCAACGTCCACTTTTCCATTTCCACAGTTTAGTAAATATAAGCCATGAACTGTTTTTCTATCTTAAATATTTATTTGTAATAGCCTCTAATGGTCACCCTAATATAATATAACTGTTCACTTTATATATTTTTATGCTTCTTTTGTTTGCTGTTGAAATATCTCCTTTCATAAAAATCACATATATTAAGGACACTGTAGAAGTTTAGCTTACAGCATCTTTCTTCTATCACTTTAAAAAAAAACTTTAAAATGTGCCCTATGGAATGCAGCCTTTGCATGCAACCTCCATTTATAACCTGATGCCTCTAAGCTTTTTTCTGTAGCCTATAAATCAGTGAAATAATTTACCTACTCATAAGGATGACAATTGCATTGATGCTCTACTCTCTAAACTATGTTCAGTCTTGGATCTTACTAACTCGCCTCACCTTCTCCTCTCTATCATAACAATAAATTCCCCCTATTAGTTCTACTTCATTGCTGTCTAACACCCATCTTACACCCATAGAAATCTTAATTCAGTTTTCTCATCTGTCCAACAACCATTGCTGGTGCTAGGTCACTGGGCACTCTAGGCAAGTCCTAGCACCACTATCTGTTAGGTCCATTGCCATTAATCTTCCATTTTACAACAAATAACGTCATTTGGATTTCCTTATCATTTCTATGCAGACATACACAAATCTACCAATCCACTCCTAAGTGAATAAACCTGCTGCTTAAATGGCAACCTTGATTTTAAGAATACTCAAATATTTCTTTCCAGACAATGCATAAACTCTCATGAATGCATTAATCATCTGCCGCAATGATTATTATAAAGTTACTCTAATTGGACTCCAACATTACAAAATGATAGCCCCTATAGTATTTTCATGCATGATTTTACTTGCAAAATTCTCTTTTAGAGCTCTATCAGTCTCTAAATTGGCTGCCTGTATTTTACAGATCAAAGTCCAAAACCTACAAAACCATCAAAAAGACTCTACACACAATACATATCCTTACTCAGATGCTTGTTAAAATTGTAAAACGCTACTGATGGAGCTATATAAATACATGAATAATTATGATGATAATAATAAGAAGAATAAATACCTGAAGAAAGAGTCCACCAGCCGTTTAGAGGGAAGCCTCCACATAATCCTTGGCCATGGATCACCAGCTGCACTACAGTCTAATCGTAGTGTTCCACCATATGACACATCTGTTCTCTGTGGAGAGTGTGCCATAATCTTAGCATTCAAAGGATATTTCTTTACATCCAAATGTACAAGTCTCCTGGCTGCACCCACCACATTTGCAGCTATGCATTCATACTTCCCAATATCTTTTGGGGAGCTGTTGCGTATGTACAGTGTTCCATTGGGGAATACAAACAAATTTCCATTGGCAAACTGGGACGGACGGACCTGTGTACCATCTGAGAGCACCCATCGGATTGTAGGTGGAGGAGCACCTTTTGCTGAACAGTGAATAAAAATGCTGTGGCTTTGAGGCAGCGAAATATTTTCCACTTTTTCTTGTTGAATTAATGGCGGCAAAGGTGATACCTGGAGCTTTACCGTTAGACTGTCAGCTCCTGCCACATTGCTAGCAATGCACTTGAAAATTCCTCGGTCAGGGAATGTTACATCTTTAATGGATAAACTACCATTAGCATAAAGTGTTATGCGAGACTCTGTTGTGGAAACAGTCTGTATTATTTTCCTATCAGGTAATATCCAAGAAATATGAGGAGGCGGTATGCCACTAGCATTACAGTCCATTATGATTGTTTCTCCAAGATATATTAATGTATCCTTAAAACGAGGTAATGACATTTTCGGTTGCTGAGCGACAACTGTCAAAGTAACAACCATCTTGTCAATGCCATATTTGTTCTGTGCAGTGCACATGTACTGGCCACGATCCTGCAGCTGTAGTTTCTGGATGTGTAAAGTGCCATTTTCTGATACTTTAAATCGTTGTATTTTAGTGCTTGATGACATTATGGCCCCTGGATCAATAGTAAACAGAAAAATGTAAACCACAAAATATATTTTAGAATGAATAATATGAAATAATGTGTAATAAAATTGCAATTGTAAAAAAAAATTGTAACATTTTGTTGCATACAATTGCAAATTTCTACCAGCTGAAATTGGCAGAAATAAAAATGTACAATTAGGAATGGATCCAGACTTCCGTAAGTTAGGCGATTTACCCAGATTTGCAACCAGATGTTACGTGCAGAATTTCAAATATGCTAATCTTAGTTCTGTACATTTGAATAGCTGTATGGGGGTATGTGTTTCAATCTGCATGTCTAAACTGTAGGTATGGATTGGCATGCATTGGGGCGACAGGGGTATATCTCCCTCCCACAGAAGTCTAGATCAAGTCCTTGGAGTATGCAACATTTTATATATTTTTTGGAGTCAGAAATCTGGTAGTCCCTGGCTATTGGAAATCTGTGGCTGCAGGTGGGGATGGTAGAATAGTAGAATGATCACACAAATGTGTGCCTGTTGTGCCATAAATATTATCAATCAATTATCCTAAAACAAGCATGCCATTTAATGTGGTATTTAACAGACAGTTTGGAAATTTTCTTTTACACACACACAACAAGCACGCATATATATATATATATATATATATATATATATATATATATATATATAATGAAATTATATAAACGTTTATATACAAACATGTATAAGACATCTACATATAAAAGTGATAGTTTATTACCTGTAGCGAGTTTTGTCCAAGTAATAAAAGCCTTAGGTTCACTGGTAGTTTCGCATGGTAAAATGGCGTCTGTTTCAAATGGCAAAGATAAAAGCTGGAAGCCTGTTGTTATAATCCTAGGTTTGCTTTCTATCAACTTGGTAATTACTGGTCGCAAGGTCGATTCTGGTTTACTTGTTGTAAACCGAGCCCTAGAATTCACATTAGCATACCAATATGGAGTAACAGCTGAATCTGGGCGAGCCACATATGTCTGAAGATTGTAAGTAGGAGTCGTAGTTGACAAACTTGTGGATGTAGTTGACATCTTGGTTACTGTTGCAACAGGAGAAGAAGTGGTTCTAATTTTAGTAAGTAAGGGAGTGGCCCAGGCTTTAATGTTTGTTCCTACTGGGGGTAAAACTGTCTGAGGGCTAGGTTTAGAAGTTACAGTGTTTTGAAAATGTCTAGTTCTATTAAAACGATACAACAGTCTTGAATTTATGTAGTATGGATTTCCTGGATAAGGTATTCTTACTGAATTACTTTTTCCATCTGGAATAAAATTATTTCCAAACTGTCTGAAATTAGGTGTAAAGTGTCCATGGATAAATTTACTTGGAGTTGCAGGTCTTGGTCTAAATAATGGAACAACCGTAGTTGTGGTTGTTGCTGGAGTGGTTGTTGCTGTAGTAGTTGTTGCTGGAGTGGTTGTTGCTGTGGTGGTAGATAGACTTGGTATATAGGTTTTTCTTTCTTGAATATTTTGTGCCGTATATGCTGTTATTTCAGGTTTGTTAGTTATTGAAAATGGCTGATTGGTAGTATAGTAACGTAATGGTCCATAGGTTCTAATGTATGGTGGTTTTATAGTTCCTCTTGCCGGTATGTAATATGGTGGTACTAATGCATGATGGTAGTTATTCACTACTCGAGGTTGTTGTTGATATTTTGTGTTATAAAGAAGGCTATTATTTGATTTTGAGCCATAGCTATTCCTAAAGTGTTCTTGTTGTTTAGGCTGCTGAAACATTTTATTCTGGTTGGAGGAATATGGATCCAATTCATTCAATCTTGAGGAAATGGTGTTTGCTTGGCCTATTTTTGTAGATATAGTGGGTATAACTTTATTTATAACTTCTTCTTTTATCCACTTAGTTAGTGAATGCTGAGTAGGTATATCAAGTCGTGTGCTTGGAGAAGTTAAATGCGATTGTGTAATAGGAGCAACTGTATTCATTGTAATTGGAGACACAGTCATATATTTTCCTGGATTAGGTGTTACTTTCTGAAATATTGGTCCTTTACTTCCTACATAGATATGTTTTGTTAAAGGTTTATGTTCATCTTTTTTGACTGTAGTGGTGGATTTTTGGGTTGTTTTTTCTGTGGTGGCAACAAAAGTTTGCTGAGGTATATTCTTTTGTACATAATTAAAATATTTTCTAAAGCTGTTGGTTGTGGTGACATGAGTGGTTGCAGCGGGTGGTTCTTTTGTTAGAACCACTGGTATAGTGTATGTTTTAACAGCATTCCCTCCTTCAGCATAAACTCTTCTTTGAGCATCTTTTCTAAAATTGGTGTCTTGAGTGGTTGCAGCTGGTGGTTCTTCTGTAAGGAGCACTGGTATAGTGTCGGTTTCAATGGCACCACTCTCTTCTGTATTAACTTCTGTTTGAGTATTCTTTTGTACATAATTTAAATGTTTTCTAAAATTGTTGGTTGTGGTGGCTTGAGTGGTTAATATTAGTGATTCTTCTGTAAGAAGCACTGATAAAGTGTTTGTGTGATCAGCATCATTTTTTTCTGTATAAACTTCCTTTTGAGCATCTGAACTACCTGTTGGATCAATTGCCAGCCTTGGTGGAGGTGTTATTCCACGACTGGTAGGTTTTAATCTGTACAATTCTGTTGTACTGTGTATAATATTAGATGCATAGTCTTTATCTACGGTTGTATCAGGGGGAACAAGTGGTAATTCCACACTTTTTGTAGCTGTAGGAGTAGTATTTGGAATATTTATCAAGCTTGGGATCAAAACAGATTGTGATGGTGATATGAAAGTTGTTGGTTGAGTAGATTCCTTATTCTGATGATCAAGAGTATAATCTTGGTTAGACAAAGCTTTAGTTGACTTATTTTCTTCAGTTACTGATATTAATGGTTTTTGAGTAATTATATTGAAATTACTTTGTGTAGGGAAAATTGCAGGTATAAACTGGTTCTGCCGGTTTCTGGGCCGGTTTGGCCGAAACTTTCTCCTCCCTTGGTTTCTTCGTCTAGGATATTGAATGAAGGCTTGTGTTGGTAGTGGACTGGTTGTGCTTAGTATTTGTGAATAAATGGATGTTGTTCTACTACTTGCTCCTGGACCAAATGTCATAGTTTTTATTTTTTCAGTATGGCGGTTAAAAGTGTGAGGGCTTGCAGTGGTAATGAAATGCTGCTTATCTATAGTGGATGTTTTAATATCGCTGAAATAGTTTGTATCCATGATTATATCATTCTTTGGTGTGACATATATGTTTTCAGTGGGATACATATGATCCCTAGAATCATCATGGTCTTTTCTAGGAGAATCTGTGACCACTGGAATAGATAAACTTAGATCCAAATACGTAGTAGCAGGAGTTGTTGGTAATGGTGTTATTATATTACTTGTAGATTTAGGTATTATATTATCAATAGCTTTAGAGACCATTTCATCATGTTCTGCAATGTCATCTTCAGTTGCAGGTGGAGAATATGAATCAGTATTCTCTTTTACATATAGTAAGTTATCATTGTGTAAATTTATGGAAGTTAAATGATCATAATAGTTTGATGTAGGATAGTCAGGAGATATTGTAGACTTTTCAGATATAACATGTTGTGTTTCTGATGTAAACATTTCATCCAGGTCTTTTTCTATGTCTTCTGTTTCTACAATATGCTCACTTTCAGTGGTTTGGCTTTCTGTATTTTCTGAATAGATTTCTTGTTCAGTTTGTAAAGTTGCTTCTAATGAATTGTGATCTGTTTCATATGCTCGATTACTGTTTGTTGGCTCAAAATTCTCAGTATTATCATTATTATCTTCTTCTATAAATTTATTGAACTCTTCCTCATCTGTTGAATAAACAGAGTCTTCAACATCAAAGTTTTCAAGAGTTGATGGTAATGGGTTTGATGTAGTTAATTTGGTCCATGAAACAGATGGTTCTTCTGTTCGATTTTCTTGAATTTCCTCTACATCACTGTAATCATCAGACTCCTCTGTAGTTCCTGTTGTAACTCTATCAACTGCCAATGTAGTTAAATCCTGATATTGTCGTATAGTTACTTTTGGTGATGTTGTTATAAATAATAAATCATCTTCATCTGCTGATGCCTCCTCCAGATTGTTTGACGATTCTGTTATAATATTTAATGGTAGTTCAGTTATGTAAGAGGATGTTGGATCTTCATATTTGAATGCTGGTTCTGAAGTGGCTTTTGGGGTAGTCAAAAAAGGAACTTCAGTAGTTCTTTGTACATTCCTTCCTCTAACTTTGGCCAAAATGCTGGCCCATTGCTTAGGATCAATTTGCTTGTTGCCCACATTTATTCTCCTTCTTGATTCAAATTTTCTTCGGCCTTCTGCTATATTGCTATCTTTATCTCGCTCTGTGTTTTTTAAGGAATGGATTTTCTTTCTGTCATTTCGGTTGTGTTTGCCTTGGTTTCTAGCTATAGTAGAAGCTTTATCATTTCCAGCTTCTACTTTACCATTAACATTGTAATATTTATCTGTCTCCTCTTCAACATCTCTCTCACCTGATCCTCTGTCATCATCTATTATATCAAATTTGGGCTTTGTAGGTACCCTTATTATGGGACGTTTTTTAATTATTGTTATTTTATTTACCTGTTCTGAGTACTTTCTGTGTATTGTTACCTGGATGCTATGTTGGTCTGTTCCATACTGATTAATAGCTATACACCTGTAAAGACCACTATTGGTAAGCTTGGTATTTGGAATTATTAATGAGCCATCATTTAAGAAATATGCGCCACTTTTATTTGTTCCTGAATTTAGAACATTATTGTTTGGTAAAATCCAGTTAACCTCAGCTTCAGGGTTGGCAAATGCATTACAAGGTAAACTTAAAGATTCTCCAATTGTTTTAGTGACCTCTTTAACATTACTCTCGGATATTTCATTTGCTGGAGGCTGTACCACCACTCTAAAAGGCAAGGTATCTATCTCATGTCTTACTTGTGCTATACAGTGATATACCCCAGAATCGGTGAAATCGGCATCTTTGATTACCAGCTGTCCATTAGCCGATATAGAATATCTGCTAGCTTGACTGCTATATGGTGCTTTTAGTGTTGTTCCATTTGGTAGTCGCCAATCAAAATGAGGAGTTTCAGATGACTTCACATTGCAGTTTAGTTGAAAATCATTTCCTTTTACAACACTGTATGATGTTTTGATGTGCTCATTTCTATTTATCATGACCCAACTATTTTTTGGGTACTGGATATCTTTTGTATGAATAGATTGAGAGAGCTGTGTGGAAAAAGACAGTGTAACTTTCTTGGCTGTACTCATCCTTCTGTTTAGCTGAATCTTGATTATGGATTGCATTACCCAATCAGGTTCTGCTGTTATAACAGCCCTAACTCCTGTGTAATAATATGAGTCATGGTCCAGATTTTGTTTATATCTATACGTTAGTTTTGAGCTATCGGTAAACAGCAACTCCCTTTCCAATTTGACAGGCACTTCACTATAATAAGCAATTAATTTCCATAGCTTCTCATAGTTTTCACGGGTCATGGGGCATTCAAAATTCAGAACAAATGTCATGTTGACATCGATCTCTTCTGGATGAAGTTGGTTCCAATTAATTTTACTGAAATCTTCTGTTTTCTTGATCTGACAATCCAAATTGACCTTGTTTCCATGCTCATCAGTCATATTCAAAATTACTTGCCCAAGGATATCTTTATTTAACTCTAATAACTGAACATCATTTTCATCATCATCATCATCATCATCATCTTCTGAGTGAACGTTACTGCTGTTGTCCTTCAGTGAGGGGGAGATAGAAGGACGTACACAGGACATATCTTTTAGGCCCTGAATTTCTTGGTTTTGTAACTGTCTTGGAGTGGTACACATGGGGCACAGCTGTNCATTTTCATACGACCTGTCTTTTTTACATTTTAGAACACCTATAAAAATGTAAAAGAACAGGAGTTTTAATTCTAAATTCTTAAACTGTGTGTCTTATATAAATCTATAAACACTGTGCAAGAAAATCCCCCAAAAAGTAAAGAGGATCACTAGGAGTAAAGAAAGTATCTTAATGGGAAATAGTTACAAGGTATATATATATATATATATATATATATATATATATATATATAATGACTATATATGACTAGAACATCTCCAAATTAGCCTCAACAATAAACAATTTCATTTATACTATCGTTATTAATTTATTATTTAAAAAAAAAATCCATTCCATAACTTCAGAGTTTCCCTTATAGGTAAGAACTTTTATATAAAATCTTTATTCACAATAATTATTTTAAAATAAAATTAATTTACAGTAGTCTCCTGAGTACTTTTATAATCGGACCTTAATAAAGCACCATTTTCCAAAAAAAATCACTGGCAATAAAAAAAGATATAGGGTACACAGCACTAATGTATATAACACAAAAACAGTCCTTACACTCTTGGGTCATAAATTTACTAAGCAAGGAGATTGAAAAGTGGGGATGATACCCATAGCAACCAATAAGATTCAAGCTCTCCCTGCTCAAGCTCTCCCGGCTACAAGGAGGGGATGGGCGTAGAGGAGCCTCTTCTTAGCTGCAGACTTCCTGCGGCAAAGAAGATCCTATACTTCTTTAACTTCTTTACCACTAGTGTGCGTTCAACCAATCCATTTAGATAAAGAACTTTTTGCCACCCCCCACATGATAAGATCACCACAACACGACCCCTGGGGGAGGGTGGTTGTGGGCACCAGCTACATCTTTCACCTAGGGCACTAAAATGCCTAGTTCCGCCCTGTGTGGTACATACAGTAACTAACTATACCTCCCAAAATCTTGGGGGCTAAAAATGCCCCTTTTTACCACCATGGGAAATGTTATATTTTAATAATAAATATAACAAAAAAAACATGAAAAAAATGGGCAGGACAGTTCTCCAAAATTATAATTATTATTATTCTTGTTATTAAAAATGACACTTACCATTAGACTGTTCATCCCATTCAAGCATCCACTTTAAATTACAGTCACAGGCCCAAGGGTTGCCATGGAGGTATAAGTTCTCGAGCAAGGGCATAGTTTGGATCATGGCAGAAGGGAGTGTCTGGATCATGTTGTCTGATAAGTAAAGGTGTTTCAATGTGGATTGTCTGAAATAACCTAAAAAATTAAAAGTGCAGAAGGTGTTGGCATGGAGCTGTTGAAGAGAGTTGCCTTCTAAGTGAAGTAGCCTTAAGGCAGTTAAGCCATTAAATGCATTGGGATGTATGAACTCAATTTTATTGTGGTCAACGTGTAACCGGGTTAAGCTAAAAAGTCCATGAAAGGTGTGACTGGTTATCACTTTCAGCTTGTTGTAGCTCATTTTGAAAACCTGCGGAGGATAAAAAGATAAAAAATATGGGTTTTTATATGGTTTTAAATCTAATAATGAAACAATAGCTAATGAACAGATAGATATTATACATGTAAATATAGGGAAAAAGATTTATGATTTAGAAATTGATTACAGCAATATTGGATTAGCCATAATATTCTACGTATAAATTATATACACATTATTGGCATGATCCAGAGTTGCTGTTTTCCCATTGGATAGTTAGGGAAAATGAGCACTGAGCATGCCCACAATGAGAGCTCTGCACTAGTTGGGATTTTTTTTATTAATTAAATAGTCTCAGTAGAAGTGTAAGCTGTATTCACCATATGCTTTAACCATCACAGGAGATGGAAGCCCCAGCTTCTGCACATACATCTCTGAACGTTGGTGACAATCTTTCCTGTGACCTATCCAGAGGTTTGTGTCTCCGCAAAAACACAGACCTCTGGATACTAGGTGGATTGCATGTGAATTATGTTTAAACTTAAAACTCTGGATCAGATCTAGTACAAATGTGTCTTGTCATACAAGGTATACTAGACATATCTTCCATATCCCTCCTATTTAATATGAAAATAATTGAAACTGAGAAACATTGCCCCTGTACATGGTGTCTACATTATCTGTTATGATCAATAGTAAAACTTATTAAAAGTTCTATCAGTTATTTTCTGGATTCTACTAGAATATGAATGACTGCTTCCATAAGAATTTGATTATAACTTGTTTTCCTCTACATTAGGCCGATGTCATAAATGTTATGGGTCACAGTTGGTCTAACCCAAGGGTTGTCAAACTGCGATTCTCTAGGTGTTGTCAAACTACATATCCCAATATACCCGCATAGAATGTATACAAAAAGCGCTAGTTTTTGATTGCTGTAGAACCCACTGATCATGAATGACTGAAATAAGCACAACCATACAAAATGCTTTCTATAATATCTTTACTATTTTATAAATGTTTCACAATCTAAAACTGACCATTTGTTATCTTAGAGGGAGGTATATTTTACTTAATAGATGAATAAATTATTTGGAAGTGGTGAATCGGGTGAATCGAACACCTTTAAAAAAACTGCTTGTTTTAATGTAAGATTGCAAATAAAATATATATATTTACAGGGCCGCCATCAGGGGGGGACAGCCGGGCCCGGGCCCGGCCGTCCCTCCAACCCCCCAGCAGTGGCCCGGCGCCCTGTACTGGGCGCTGGCCACTGCGGCAGCCGGCAGAACATCACATAGACGCCATATTTAAAAAGGCCCGACGGCCTCTGCAGTGACGCCGTGACGTCATGACGTCACGGTGTCCTGTCATTTTGTGGGGGGCCCGGTCGCCCGGAACTCTATGAGTCCCGGGCCCGGCCGTTCGTGACGGCGGCCCTGTATATTTATTCTAAAAGGAGCGCTGTGCCAACACCGTCTAGTAGGTGTTGTAAATACACGATTTTTCAATTACTTGCAGAGACAGACCTGACAAGGCATGTGTAGACTACACCAGGAGAGCCACAATTTGCCTACCCCTAGCCAATGACATCCAGAAATTGTGATTAGAAAATGTCTGTGTGACGGTTATTTTCCAAACAAACACAACACTAAAGCTAGGTACACACGGTAAGATAAATTGTATGCAATCAAAAGATTTTTCAAGAGTGGGTAAAACCATGATGAATTAAAGGGGAGGTAAAATGAATGTCAGTGTTTGCATGCAGGGAGAATACTTTATTGTTGCATGTTGCACACAGATACTGACCAGCGTTACTGTTACACTGTTATTACACTTGAGCTGGAAACATCATCTCTCACCTGTAATACTGATTGCAATTAATTCAATTTGCCTCCCCTGCAATTCAACATGGTTTTGCCCACTCTTGAAAAATCTTTCGATTGCATACAATTTATCTTACCATGTGTACCTAGCTATACAATTATGGTCCATTACAGTAAGGGAGGGCACAACCGCTTTCCTGCTGGCTCATCACTATGCAATTGCTCACACACTGACATTATTACAGAGAAAATCATTAATGTAATAGGAATTTACAGACCACTCAAATGTCTGGATTTGTGAGTTTTACAAGACTAAAGATATCAAGAGAATAGAATTAACAGTCAATGTCTCTCTTAATTAGTAGCAATTTATGTAATGGCGTTTTATAATAGAAAAGTGCCAAACTAGATGATTATTATTCATTAACTTGTACAAAGTATTGCATGCTACAATCAGTAAGAAACCAGACAGTCTACCTAATTATCTAACACAATACGATTTTATGAACAATTTGTACATTTCATTGTGAAGGTTTTATGATTGTAACTGTATGAAGTTATGAGTGTTATGAAAGCTTTTTACCTGCATGGAGCTAAGGTCTTTAAAGGCCCCATTAGGAATATTGTGGACATCATTACTATGAATCAAGAGCATTTCCAGTTTTGATAGTCCAGAGAAGGCGTTTTCAGGTATGGATTGGATACTATTAAACCTGTTGAAAACATTTAATTTCTGTTAGTAAGTTTAAAAAGTTTGCATATGCAGTTATTTTTTCTACTAAAAGCAAGTATAGTACAGTCTTTTAAACAATAAACATAGATGTTAATGGTACAATAAACACCAAAAAACTAAATAAACTATATATATATATATATATATATATATATACACACACACACATACATATACAATTTATATGATAATAATACTTCAGAATTTAAAAGATTGTTATATTTCATATAATATAAATGGAGAAACATTTATAACAATTTTTTATGTGAATTTGAGCTTTTCAGGGCCCTATTATTTTATTGATCATGTATATAACTTTTAATTCTTTATAGCTTGCTGCTAAACAAATCATATGTAAGGGCAAAGGAATCTAATGAAAGTGCATTAACCCAAACTTTTAGGATAGATTTATGTGTTATGAGCAGGTTAGCTAAGCATAGACATGGGTCCAAGGAATAATCTCATTGTATATTACATTGTATATCTTTAATAGGGATTTATATATTTAACTAGTATATGTACTGTAATATGATAAATACCTGTTGCCTATTAAAGTGGACAATTAACAACAAAGTAACAATAAAGACTCTTTTAATACACACCCCAAGTTTATTCTTTCCACATGTTTTGGTATCCTTGTTGGTACTGTTGCCAGAGATCGAAAAGTGCAATGGACTTCGGAGTTGACATAGCAGGCACATGGATGAGGGCAGGATAATGTACTGTGTGGAAACCTCAAGGATATAACAAACACTGGCAGCAACCATAAATGGACCTTGTTAGACATTTTAGTTAATGTCTTCATTTTTCCTCCTGTAGAAAAAAAATAGTAACTGAGCACATTTTAATGTCATATAATCAATGTATATAGAACATGTCATCCTCCACCACCACAATGCTAAGACCACCACCAGCATGCTACCACCACCACCATGTACCACCACTACTATGCTACCACCACCATGCTACCATGCTACCACCAGTTTATGGATGGCAGAACCCAGTCTTTGCCCATCCAACAAAAATCATGGGGGGTAAAACAGCCCCCTCCAGTTCTTACACCGCTGCATGTCTCACATGTCATACGACCTAGTAGACAATGCTGGTAGCATGGGTGGACATGGACTGTCACCAGCAATAGCAATCACCCTCAAACCGACAGATTGATCTTGCTCTGGAGTCCATTAGTTCAGAAAGGTATTTCAAACTAAGGCGTAGATATAGTACCCCACCGAGAAGCAAAATACATAAAAATATCAATGTTGCAGGTTTCATGGCATTATTTGCCTGATTATATATATATATATATATATATATATATATATATATATATATACAGCAATTGGTTTTGACATAATAAAACCAACATTAAATCACTACCCTGGAAAAGAGGTAGACAACTTGTTTGTAATTATAACAGGACAACAATCATAGTAATAGATGAGGTGTAGCCATATTATGTTACCTAGGTGCTGTCATGTTTGACATGTAACAGCAATTATCTTCTGTGTGTGTAATAGCAATTATTTGTGATTTTTGTAAATCAAGTCTTTGACAAGATGTTAAGTATATAGCATTGGATCTGTGTGGCCGGATAAGCGAAACCATTGTGTGTGTGTGTGTGTGTGTGTGTGTGTGTAGATATATTATATGTTTATAGAAATACTGGTGTGAAAAAGAAGATAAGTATTGTATATTGTTTATGGCTTTAATTTTAGTGGTTTCAAGAAATTGAAAATATTTTATAAATAGTTCACTATAATAAAGTTTAATTATAACTAAATAATAAAATAAAAGATAAAACCCAATCACCAAAGACCAACATTTAAGCTAAAGTACACATACTCTAATCTGAAGATTAAATTATGTAAAGTCCAACCACTATGGTTGACTGATGATTACATGCAAACTAATTTGTAAGTGATTTTTCGTAGATGCATGAATGAGAGGTATGTATGTAATAAATGTCAATTATTACATATACCCCTAGGAAGTGTTTTATAACATTTGGTGCTTTTGGAAACACTAGAAAGCATCAGGATTTTACAGAGATTTCTAAGAAAACTTTTATTGCCATCAGGTTGTAAAAAGACCTTGAATATATGGCAGAATACAAGCAAATGTGCCAAACTTCTACCCAAATGTGTCACATGAAGATAGAGCCAGTCATCGTTATCCACAGCAGATGGTGGTAGCAGTATTGCCATAATTTGCATTAATTACTACAGTGCATTAGCAATGAGTTCTTTGTGTTAAGCTGCGTACATACGTAATTATTGGCAATTCACACTATTTACATTGATTTGGTCAGACACTGCAAAATTGTGTACGCACCCACAATTATGATCTGTTGTGATAGAAGAGGTCACATATGTTTAAAAAATCTGAAAATTGTGATCCCAGTTGGTACAATAGGGTAGTGTGTAGATACTGTATGTATCAGCAGATAGGAGAGAGGACAATCTTTGATCTATCATAAATTGGTATAGTGTAGGGCTGGCCAGACTTGGTCCTCATAATGAACACACTTGGAAGTCCTGGACCAAATGTGACATACTCTGGTAGAGTGTTTATATGTATTTTGGCATACTCATGTATTTTCATAGGTCTTCGAAGGATCTAAATAGATACATGCACACACTGCATCTGTCTTATGTGAAAGACAAGTGTGTGAAGAAGTGCTTATCTCTAAAATTGTGTTTTTTATCTTTCGTTCATTTCTATTTATAACTTTATTATTGTGCAGAATAAATATCTAAAAATACGACTGCCACTCTTAGAAGTGATATCAATGGAGAACTATTTGTTAGTGATTAATGGGCACATCCAGATTTTCATTCCTAATGCAACTAGGTCCCCAAACAAAGGATTCATAGGAATCTGTAGGGCTGGATTATACTACTCCCACTCACAAGGACTCGTTTCCACAGCCAGAGCCAGCCTTATGTTTGCTGAATAAAGCATGTATGGATATTTGGATGGCTAAATAGAGAGGGAACATCTATGCTGGATATTGACTTGTATACGCAGCCCAGACTCTCTGTCTAAAGTGTCATTACTCTTAAATCCAAATGGGTCAGAATGTTTCCCAAATGACTATCATAGTTATATACACTATAACAGTACAGAAGAAATTGGATTGATTTTCATAATAGTTGGCAAAATGTTTTCTGGGTACAGTTATAATATGTTTTTTTAAATGAATAAATATTACTCCTTTCCTTAAACCACTATATTATGAAGATGCAATCAGTGGAGTAGTAAAACAATAGTTATAGGTAATGACAGTTGTGTTCCCATACATGTCACTGGAATGGAATGTAGATGAGGATAATAGGAGCCTGCTGTCAAATGAAAACTGATGGATTTATGCTTCATAAACAGTGAGATGAAATTAAGCTCTTTAGTCTGAAAGAAAGAACAATTGTACTTCACCTTTCACATATTATGGAAACGCAACTGATAACAAACATTAGAGCGTCATTCAAGACCGCACTATTATTCATAAACTAATTGTTACTAAGAGACAGTTCTTACAATGACTGTACATTATAGCACGATTGGTAATTGGACATAGAGCACAATCTATTGATGACTATATAAAAAATTAATATATTGAATTTTTATCGAAAAAAAACCCCCATTACATACTACAGGTAAATCCAATTTTTTTGCCATGAAAATAAAGCATTGCTTAAAAAAAAAAAAATCCATATATATATATACATATATATATATATATATATGCCGACCGCATGATTGCAACTATGGGTAGGAGTTTATAGAGGGTTATTCTTTAAAAAAGAACCTGTTACATATTAGCTCTTATCTTGAGGTGGAGGGCCCTTGAAGGCAACAGAGAGCATGAGGCACAGGCACTTACTTATCCCTCCTGCCGTCCCACATAATCTGCCTCTGGGTACCAAGACAAACCAAGATTTCTGGATCCAGAGGATCTAGATCTATCCTGATTCTAAATCCGGCGGCAGGACAGAACAGAGCAGGAAGTGCTGCTCCTCTGTGGGTGGTGGGTATGCTAATAGTCCAGTATAGACTGACCTATCCAGACTTCTGCACCAATTGAAGTAGAGGTTCATTCTCCAGATATAACGGATATGACTGTATCACTACATGGTAAATAGACATTTGTAACAGAGGGAAGAATTTTTATTTAGGATGAAATGAGGAACCAATGGCAAACACTGTTACACTGACAGCAACATCAGTCTACATACAGTCTAGACACAAACAAAGAATCTTTGACCATCTTGAAAGGAAACTATCAATAGCATAAACAGTAAGAAAGAAAACACCAATAAGTGAGGAACAACTAACAAGAAAATGTAATCAAAACCTGCAGGAAGCGGAGCCAGACTACAACTGCTTTCTAATCAGTGCGCACAGAAGTTTCCTGGTCGCGCAGTAACTAAGTAGCAACACTTCTCTGCAATGAATCAGTGACGTTGTCTGGGGTTTGGATGCTGAAAATACATATAGCAGTGTTTACTGCTTATGACGCAAGTATCTTATGCTTGGGTCAAGCCCATACAGAGCTTTCTCTCATTATTGTATGTAACAGTCCAACATAGCTGCTTTTTATGTAGTATTTTTCTTTAACCACTGGAAGATTTTATTCATTTCACAAGATCAACCCGACATAGAGCAAAAAGTGAACAAAACACAGGCTGGGGAAGGTGCAGTGCTGATCAATCTACTTATGCGCAGGAAGGTCCTATTTCAGGGTTGCCGACTCTCTCAGAATGTCCAGGAGACTCCCTGATTGCGGGCAATATCCTAGCAAAGTCAGCAAATCTCTCAGAACCCTGGCTGGGGCAAGGATGTACTATGAATGGGCAGGGCCAGATTAACAATGGGGCGGATAGGCCCCAGGCCTCCATCTGAAAAAAGGCCCACACATACAGCCAATCTTCAGACCTCATTTTGAAATGGATGAATGCAAGACATACGGGCTTCTGCACAGCAGCAAAACAGTGCCATGCATTAAGTGTGATAAAGGGTACAGTTGTGAGTAGTTGTAATGAATGGGCCCACATACCACATCACAAAAACTCTGGTCATACCCACTGCAATAGGCTCTTGAAAATGTTCATCCCCAGGTCCATGTGGTCTTTAATCTGGCCCTGTGAATGGGTGGGACTTGATGATGTCATGCCCATCCATTCATAGCATATGTATGGGGTTGACCATTTAGGGGTCAGGGCTTTTATGCAAATCACACTTTCCGCCCCACCCCTATGCTGCTGACCCGTCAATGCTATGGATTTCTTCCTTATCAAGTTCTGTTTATAAATATCCAGCAGCTGACAGGTTAATGCATTTGCTTCTCCTAGTCAATTAAACATGGAATCTAGAGAGACCCGTCACTGTCACCACTGACACCCATGCTGAGACCAGTATTGAACTAACTATAAATAGGTGAAGCAGTATTAGACAATTTACAGTGGCACGAGGCTTATGACTTACATTCTAAATAATTGTATATACAGCTTTCTTTTGAAACCACAATTTGGTGGATCCCCATTATTCTGTTTAATCTGTTTAGTTGGCTGTAGCTTTATTATTTTATAGGGCATCTTAACAATTGTGAATACCATTGGGATCGTCAATAAACAATGTTCATTTCTGTGTCACTGCACTTATGTAACTGATATATTTTACTTAGAGTAGTGATGCAATTACATGAATATTAATGGCAGCTACAATATGTTTCCTAATTTGTAACAAGAGAAACAAAAGCTACATTTTTCAGTCCTGGCAAATCCCACCATAATAAATTGAACTCATATTTTTTCCATTTTCATAACTCTTCACATATAATGAGAACTTACTGGACACCGAATATTGTGATGAAGGATCAACGTTATGGATTTTACAAACTTCTCCTTTACATATAGTGTGTTATAAAATGCTTATCTCCAGATTTTTATTTGTTTTTGTATATCTTAAGATATAAGAAAAGTATTTGTCATTTTTACATTTATACAAATTATGTATCTTTGTATTAAATGTTACATTAGTATCTGAGTAGATGAGACTTATACTGAGCACCTGACAACACGGAAATTGTGTGGTTACATCACTGCTGGCTGCTTGAGAACAAGGGTCTGATCCAGGGTCTGATCCAGAGTTGCACTTACGCCTTTTTAGGTGCAAGTGTAGACCTGAGCAATAAACATGATATATGCAATATGAGGGGTGAAGTGACATTGCAATGTAGATTCCTGTGATATACAGACCCTTTAGTCCAACGTTTCAGATAATTCAACTTTCTACAGGGACACAATGATATATAGCTACAGGTTTGGTGGTACCAGCGGACGACATTAAGCTGGAGAGGTATTGGACAGAAGCCATGGCACAGAGGACGCTGTGTCCTGTGTCAGATATAGTGATAGGGATATATATAAATTAACTTCGATATGTGAAACCATGATATAGATTACTTTGACGTCTGGCACAGCAAGACAAGGTTAAGCCTTTATGTCCAACCTTTCGGTTCATTCAATATATATATATCCCCAGTCCAAGCACCCTAAACAGCCTAATGTCATCTGCTGGTAGCACCAACCCCGTAGCTCAGTGTGCTCAACCACAACAGACATGACCTACACGTAGAACAGACATTATAGTCATTTTGTGTACTTTTGTACTGCACATGCCCAAAACTGAAGCTTACAGGACTCAGCTATCCAGGCAAATATGTAACATGCGACTATAACTTTCTGCAATAGAGAGAAAGTATGGAGTAACTTATGTTATTTACAGCGAGGATGTGTTCCCACAAATGAACCCAATTCAGATCAGCACATTTGCGTAAGTATACACAATTTCAATCAGATCACCAGACATCAGATGTAAGGAATGTCTTAAGTGCAGAAATATGCTGACAACTATCAATCCAAAGGTCATCAAAACTGAGAACATTGTAGCAGCAACTAACTTCACTAAAGGTATGAATATGTTACTTTGTGACATCGGCCTTGTAAACATTTGTCATATATGATGAAACATTAATATAGGGTTTTGTTTCTTGTGTATTGTAAATAAAATAGAATGGAGTAATACAGCACAATATCCCAGCGCACTGGGTTCCATACTTGTGTTGCTGTTTTGCCTGCTTAGTGTCTCTAAGGCACCAGAACTTTTAGAACTTTAAATGAGAGAAATATTAAATGCAAATTGGTATATTTCATCAGCAAGTTCAATCTAAACAATACACCTTAGTTATGGACACCCTCAACATCAAGGGGTATATTTACTAAGCAGGGAATTTGCTGGGGAATTGAAAAGTGGGGAAGTTGCCCATAGCAACCATTCAGATTCAAGCTTACATTCTCCAGTATGTAAAATGAAACTGAGAGCTCGAATCTGATTGGTTGCTATGGGCAACTTC
>JABWIB010000406.1:13914-24596 GCA_016617825.1 Platyplectrum ornatum
TACTATAGCAGCATATAATACGGCTCTGGTTATACTTACTATAGCAGCATATAATAAGGTTCTGGCTACACTTACTATAACAGCATATAGTGAGGCTGTAGTTATACTTTAGCTGACTATTCATTAGAACAATTTGATCCCAAATCCACGTTTTTTGTTGATTTGGCCTAAACATTGTCTAGTGTGTGGTCTGCTAACCAAAAAATGCGATAAAACACCTTTTAAACACCTGTGACGATATAATTGATCAATATGATATAGTTTGTTTAAAAAAATTTGAATAAAAATAAAAAATCCCCATACTTACCTCTCGACAGCCGTGGCTTGGCACCGTAGAGGAACCCAGCTGCTCCCCCGGTGCTTCCTCTTCCTCCCCTTCCATACAGCTGCAAGCATGAAAAACTTCCTCTCCTGTTAGAGAGAGGAAGTGCTGGGGGAGCAGCTGAGCACCTCTCCGGTACCCAGCCACGGCAGGCAAGAGGTAAGTATGGGTAAAGGCTGGGCACCATTAATAGAACCATATTATTCAAGTGAATGGTGCTGAAGACGGGGCAATTTATTGGCACCAATATCCACTAGAATGATGTAGTGAGGTCCTGGTTACAAGAGAAGTGTGACTGGTGAAGATCTGATTGGTTAATTGTTTCCCCTATCCAGTTAAATAACATAAATTTAGGGCCATCATCTCAACATCAACATTGTTCTTCTGGTTTCCACATGGAGACGTTTTACTATCAACTCACCATTCAATTATGCAAGTTGTAAAATCCAGTAAGGTTGAAAAAAGAGATAGTCTTGGGCCTAAATTCACTAAGCGGGGATTTTGCTGGGGAATTGAAAAGTGGGGATGTTGCCCATAGCAACCAATCGGATTCGAGCTCTCTGTTTAATTTTACATACTGGAGAATGTGAGTTTAAATAGAAAGCTATAGTATGTAAACAGATGTTTTCATGTTAGTTTAATTGGATTTTTGACCTTTTATGGGGTTAGGTCACGCCAGCCCATCTAGGAAGTTAGCATAGATTGGTAGCCTCTTGTTAAGCCTTGCACATGAAGACAGAAGCGGCATGGGGCTTAATATAACATGGTCCTTGCCACATTCTTCACCCTCCATATGAATAAGTACGTTTCAGACACATTATTTTCCATGTTAATTCAACAGATTGATTCCCCTCAGCTAAAATAGTTGTACCTGCTTATTATATAGAATTTTAGCATTATTTACAATCTTTAATATTCCATACTATGAGTTCCATCCCTATGGCCTGTCAATGAACGCTTTAGTGACAAGATTGACAGAACTTATTATGATGTTACTATACCCATTTCTGGTCATTCTCCAATATTTACATTAAAACATAGAAAGTGACGGCAGATAAGAGCCACATGGCCCATCCAGTCTGCCCCATTGTGTATTTAAAACTATACTGACATCATTTTATTCTCAATTTGGTTTGAGACTTAGAATACCCTTATATTTACACCAAGCATGCTTACACTGCTCTGTACTATTATCTCCACCCGATGGGATGCTATTCCACAAACCACCCTCCAGTTTATACGCATATGCTCGCATTCTACTACATCTATTTCTCCGAAAAATGGCACCCTCGTCCTCATGGTGACATCCTTTGATATATGTGAAAGCTGTTATCACATCACCCCTCTCTCTTCTCTGCTCCAAGCTGTACATATTTAGTTTCTCTAGTCTTTCTGTATAGTTTTTGTTGGTCATACCGTGTACCATTTTGGTGGCTCTTCTTTGCACTTTCTCTAATGTATTTATGTCCTTCTGGAGATATAACCAGAACTGAACACAGTATTCTAGGTGAGGCCGCACCAATGACCTATAGAGAGACATCACTACTTCCCTCTTTCTGCTACTAATTCCTCTCCCTATGCAACCAAGCATCCAACATGCTACCTTTAAGTCACATGAAATGGTGACCCCCTAAATCCCTTTCCTTTCTGTTGTTTCTAATGAAATTCCATTAATGTCATAATAAGCTTTAGGGTTGTTTGCACCTCTTCCGAATATTTTTTTCCATCAGTATTATAAGCAGTCTTCTTAAGATAATGAAAGGTATAAAATTCCCATCAGAACCACCAGATGGCGTAGTAGGGAGCCATTTTTTATCAATCTTAGCAGAAGTATCCAACTGATGCCAAATATGACCAGTACAGTTATTGTTTTACAAGTAGTTGTGAGAATGATGTCGACTGTTTGCTTTGAGTTTTGTTCTTTGTTTGGGGTTGGAAAACGGATTGAGCTGGTTTTCTAATATTTGATGCTGATGTCTATTTAAATTAAATACATCTGAAATCTCAAGCTGGTATCAACTTGCATCTGAAATATTCCAGCTTTTGCAGTTCAACAATGTTTAAGCAAAACATCTTATTAATGGAACATGTTTAAACCAAAGCGTATCTGAATACTTATGTATGTAAATAGATATATGATTTCTAGCCAAAATATCCATAGAATATTCTTTCCTAATACCGTAATTAAAATAAGTTATTATGCACAGCTTTTTAAATAACCTGGAATATTCATTAACTGAACAGGTAATATCAGAACAAGGTTACTGATGTCTGAAGCATGTTCATACAGATGCATTCTTTCTGTCTTAATCATGTGAACTGCTGACATTGAAGCCACATTTGGAGGTTCTGTACGGAAATTACGCTATCTCCCATGAGGGTCTCCTCTATATATAAGTTTCATCATGCATTGCAGGGTATCATCTATGCATATGCTATAAAGCAGAGTTTATCCCATAATAATCACTATTAGGGGTATATTTACTAAGCAGTGAGACTGAAAAGTGGGCATGTTGCCCATAGCAACCAATCAGATTTGAGTTCACATTCTCCAGAGTGTAAAATGAAACTGAAAGCTTGAATTTGATTGGTTGCCGTGGACAACTTTCCAATCGCACTGCAATCTCACCGCTTAGTAAATATACCCCTTAGGGTCTGATCCCAGGTAGCTAAATACAAGTGAAGTAAAACGAGCTTACCAAGCAAACAGATGAGCGCACCGGTACCCATCTGTATTCTTCCGCTTCCAACCTCTGGAGCACATATGTAAATTAGAGAAGGGGAGTTTCTCTCATTTAAATATGTGCTCTAGCAGGGGATGTGTGTTTTTTATTATTATTATTATATAATTATTTACTTTTTGAAATCTTATATTCATTAATAAAACAATTGGCATAATATAGCGGTTGTGGTTGCTGCACTATTCTGGGCTATTAAAAAAAACAGTTATTTGAATGAGTTTCACATAAGAATTTAAATAAAACCTACTCCCATATTGTTTTCCTTTTATGAATAGCCAAGCATATACAGCAACCTGTATATATATAATATATATATATATATATTTGCATATACATAGAAGAGTTAATATGCTTATTGCAAACATGACCATTCATTAGCCAGTTTAGTAAATACCCTTTATCCTTATGAGCTTGTAGACTTATGAACTATCGCTGTTTTTGTAAATGAAATTGGAGAACTACAACTGATCCGTCTTTGATCAGACCAAGCTGGAATAACGTGTGTATGAAGCCTATAAAGCGGTACGGCTCACTATATCAGTAATAGATGCCTATAAAAGCAAAGTCTTCTGAGTGGGTGATATAAAATGTAAATGAAGCATTCATGCTTGTCCTCTTGACTTTAATAGTAGCAAATGAGCAAAGAAAGCGGGATAGAAGAAAACAACACCTGCTCTTTTTATCACATGTTAAACCTTAAGATAAATAGACCAGCAGTCAGCTCGCGGTTTGGAACTGGCAGTGTGCATGTTGGGAATTGACTTATACAGTAGGAAGGTAAAACACAAGCTGCCAGTAAGATAAATTCTTCTATCTTTTTAAGTAGTGTTTTGACTAGAGTTAAGTAACCTTTTCAGCCTTTGTGTCTGAGGAAGCTCATATCAGCTGAGTATTTCAGGAAAAGGGTGATGGTGTAAAGCTGGCCATTCACCAGAGCCATTCTTGTCTGATGTTTACGATATCCTGTCCATGCACAAAGCGATTGTCATTAAAAAGAAGGCTAGTAAACATAACAATTATGCTCCCTCAAAATCGTTACCTACAACGTCATTTGTACCCACACACTGTCGAATGTTTGAACACCCAGCATACCATCTTGTAAGAAAAGTAACTTTCAGCAGTGTTCCTGAGATTCACATTGTCTGTATGATCGTTTTCAATGGAGATATGGGGACACCATGCAGAGATAAACATGGAAATTTACCTCCATTGCAAAGGTCGGCTGTATGTGTTTCCGGTGCTCTACACACCTGGTATTACGTCTACAGAACATTTGTATAGCCAAAAAATCTTTAGTTGATATCTTAAGTGCCCACACACTGCACGATATGGCGCCCCTCAATCGATAATCAAGCGGGAATTCTGAAATATTAAATTGTCGTTAACAACTGTACAACTGGCGCCACCACACACTAGAACGAAATTTCGGAGAATCAACAAAAATTGCAGAATCGGAACGAGAGTCGCTCTGGTAAATGGTCTGCTTACCTGTGTAGGGAAAACCAGCTATATGAGACAATGAATAGTTATATTGATAGTGTGGTGTCAAATTATCAACATAACATATATAAATTATATATAACTCTTATTTGTATTATTATCATCATCTTGCAATGTATTAATGTACGGTGCTGATGTCTTAGGACAGGGGTAGGCAACTTTAAACACTCAAAGAACCATTTGGACCCATTTCCCCACAAAAGTAAACATAACACTGCATATTGTTTCCTTTATACTATGTATAAAAAAAATGATTAGGCCTATATGTATACCTCCCAGAGCTCCTCTTTCACCCTGTAAATATACCCCCTAGTGCTCCCATTTACTCCTCTAAGTATACCCCCCAGTGCTCCCACTTACCCCTCTAAATATACCCCCTAGTGCTCCCATTTACCCCTGTATATATACCCCCTAGTGCTCCCATTTACCCCTGTATATATACCCCACAGTGCTCCCACTTACCCCTGTAAATATACCCCCTAGTGCTCCCATTTACCCCTGTATATATACCCCCCAGTGCTCCCATTTACCCCTGTAAATATACCCCCCAGTGCTCCCATTTAAAATTGAAAGAGATATAAATGCCCATCTTTGTGTAAATAAATAAATGTATTAAGATAAAACGAGTCATTGTCATTGATATACCATGTACATTATTGCCAACAGGCCGTTACTTGGAAGCCGCCACATCAGGTGACATGCACTAGTCTCATCTGTGTATGTGTAACCATGTTAAGCCCATCCATATGCATGTGCTTTAAGAATTTTACTGTGTGTTATTATTTTCCAGAGGTTGATTTGAGTTAAATAAAGTAATTGAAAGCAGTAATCCAAAATCTCTGGAAAATGAACAAAAACGGTTGATCTAATTTGGCTATATATGCTATTCCCAGACCCCAGTACATTGGCAGCAAACAACATGAATATAAATGATGCTGATCCTGTCTGCACTTTCTTTATTTAAATAAGACTTCCTGTAGTGAAATACTGTTTTAATCATGCTGGCACATGAACTGTACTAGAGACAGATTGTGAGAAGAAATAAAAAGCATTCAATTCTAAACTAATATTAATGAATGTGAATTAATAGGAGTTTTGAGCCCCACACATGCCTTTCTCCTGCAGTCTCTTTCAGACTAAAGTGCCTGCATTAAAGCTGAATTTAATTTAATATGACAGATGTAATTAAAATTGCAATTTTACTAGTTCAGACTACAATATGTTATGAAGTATGTAATATGTAATTTACCAAAACATGTTGATTAGCTCATTATTTCTTCATAACCCTCTACATTTTTATTATGTCATTTGAATTTCATTTATGATAAAATTTTAAAAAAGGGTTTAGTAATCTTTTAAATATGACTCGTGATTTGTTATTTTTAAGTTCTATAATATAAAATCTAAATCTTTCGGTCTCTTTGCCAAGAAGTTCATGGTTTCCGCAGATGACCTCAGGAGGTGACTAGCCTCACTGATGCAGTGTTCCGATACCTGACCCCCTACCTTGTTTTCCAAATGGTTATCACTTAAAATGGACAAACATCTAAAATCTGGGTAGCGCCCAGCACCAGATTAGTGAGAGATGATGTTTCTAGCACAATTTTAATAACAGTGTAACAGTAACGCTGGTCAGTATCTGTGTGCAACATGCAACATTAAAGTATTCTCCCTGCATGCAAACACTGACATTTATTTTACCTCCCCTCTAATTCATCATGGTCTTACCCACTCTTGACTAAAGCTGGTCGATTGGAACAATTTATTGCATAGTGTAAGGCCAGCTTAACAAAGGTCTTAGTTTCATCCTAATTGTGTGAAAAGGCTGCACTACTGTGTAACAACACACAGGTTGTCCTGCCATTGCCAATGGTTATATTCTGCATTTATATGCCACCTAGCTGTTACTGTTGGAACTGCAACTTTTCAGAGTTACAGCATGGAGCAAAACCATATCAGCATGCTTTTGGGATAAATCCAGTGCCATGTCAGTGTTTTAGAAACTCTATGAAGCGTCACATCTGTATTTGATCATTCCAATGATGGTGGCCATAAGTCTGGATTTGATGAGATAATAAAGAAATACTCAAATAATTGTTTCATTCCATAAAGTTTCAAATCCATTCTAAGCTGAACAAATGATGACAAATCCCCATTAATGTTTTCTGAAAAGACCCCTAATCCATAATTAATTGTAGCATTTCTTACATTACAGTAACTTTCCACTATGTACATATATGCATAATGAGCAGTTCTAGTAATTTACACACAGCTAATTTCTGATAAGGATGTGCCAGGGGGGGAAGGAAAATCTTCACAGAATATGGGTAATTTAAGTCAATTCTTCCTACAGCAATCACATCTGTGGAATTCATTCATTATGCAGTCATCAATCAGCCTATTTTCCTGTTCTGATCTTTTCAAATTATTCTTCTTGCCTCTTACATTATTTATTATGTGGTTTGGTCATAAGGTAGAACAATTATCTGCAGCAATACAAATAGAAAAAAAGAAACAAAACTGCATATAGAAATGTGTTTATTAATAGGATTTGGGCTTTACACATTCCTGGTGCAGGAGTGTAAATAACACTAGAATTAAAGATTAGGTTTAATTGGATCTATATAAAAAATGGGGCATTATATATTTAACATTGCAGGGTTTTCTTGGCATTTACTTTTAGTACTTACTATACTTAAACAGAATAGTTTAACAGTTATCTATTGTTCTGTTGTTGTAATATTGTAACACTGTTGAAGAAAATGGTGATTGCTTAAATCAATGTTATTAATAATTCCTAAAATGATCCAAAGGTATAAAACTTCCATTAGGAGCCACCAGATGGCGGAAGTAGCTGTTCTCATAACATATATCTTAGCTGATGTATTTGACTGATTCACATATACCAGTATAGTTATTGTTATACATATAGTTGTATGTAGATTTGCTGTCATTTTTGTTCTTTGGTCTTTTGGCAAAAGCTTTTTATTTTAATATTTCATTTTAATGTGTATTTAACTGGGGAATTCTACACAAAAACAAAAAAAAGAAAATGCACAAGCAGAATGATATTAAGCAGTAATTCATTATTTGCCATAATGAATTAATGGTGTGCTAAGCATCCTCAGCCATATCCAGATATCTCAGATGTGTTCCTAGTTTTGTAAGTGAAGACACATTGGAAATGAGAGGCCAGGTTCCTTAGATTGATAGGTAATGAAGGCTGGAGGAGCTCCCGCACGGAAGGCCTGATCCAGTGGGGAGCTCTGTATGCAGCGCCGTCTGTATCCTGTCCACTGTTAGTAAACATTTATTCGTGCAGCCCCATCTACCATACTACAATAGTCTATATACGACGATCCAAACCATTATTTATTAATACACCAAAAACTACCTGTGAGATAGGAGCACTTTGCTTCAGTGATTATTTAGGAAAGCGTATTGCACGGATTGCCTTCTGATTACTTGTAACCTTGGAGTGCTGCATAATGTAGCTGTGTCTGCACCTTTGTCTACATGTTAGTGATTTCAAACATAAGTAACAGAACCAGAAGTTTAAGTGAAATAGCAGCTTCTCTTTGTATTTGTTTTCTCTTTAAACTGATGCTGTAGCTATTAAAGTACATATTGTATTCCACAAGAGGACAAAGGGCACAGTCAAGGATCAGAAGAACTCAGCAGAGACGTAATAAATCACAGAATCAAGTTGGATCTTTGTTTTCCTCATACTGTGTCTTTATGCTGCAAAAGACACAATGTTTTTCTTTCCCTTTTTCAATTCACTTAGATACTGGTATCGCGAAAATGAAGATGTTTATTAATTTTTAAATCGAAGGTATGCCTGTACAATAAAATGCAAATGAGAAAGAACATTTATTTCTAATATATTTTAGTGCTACTTTCATGTAATTAAATCTGTTTTTTATTATTTAATAAAGTGCTTCTTTGCACTGAATATATTTTGCATTTGGATGAAAATTTTATTTCAAATCTAATTTCATTTCAATTCTTTAATTAAAATGTAACCAAAGCGTAAAAAATAAGAAATAAATTGTTACTTGTTGCTATGGTATCCAGTACACACTGGTTTCATTGTATGTGTCGCAGTCTGGTGTTTTATTACTGGCTATCTTTTACAAGATTAAATGCTGTTTTCTCTTCTTCCACAGCAAGTAATAGAGATTGTTAATCCAGCGGAGACTCCTTTCCCAACACCACTGGAAGAAGGAATTTCTTCTGAAATCTACGCAACACTTGTAGCTCCACAACCTCCAAGGGAAGATACAGAGAATACTGTGACATAAGTCATTTGTAATAATAGATGAAAATTGTTTATTAAAATGTTGTTGGAAATGTAAAGTTGATGCCATTGGATTACATTAGTAAAATGTTACGTAAATATTTTAAACTGATGACAAAGCGTATTGCCTACATTACACATTCCCTCCAAATGACTTGCTAAGTAAATGCATATATACCCAACCAGGTTGTCATTATTGTATAGATCAGAGCCAACCAAGAAAGGAAGGCATGTTTCATTTAAATTGTTGGTGTGTTGTCCATAGCAACCAATCAGATTTGACCTCTCAGTATCATTTTACACACTGAAGAATGTGAGCTTGAATCTGATTGGTTGCTATGAGCAACATCCCCACTTTTCAATTCCCCTGCAAACTCCCCGCTTTTAGGCCATAGTGTTTAGTTTATTTTATTTATTTCATTGATTCCTAAAGATTACTTACTTGGGTTTTCACATAAAAAGTCATGTTTGAGCCTAAATCCACCTTTGTGACTGTTTGGTTGTTCAGTGTTGGATTGGAATTATTCCTACCTGGGTACACAGGTACACTAAATACTATAAAGTATAATATACATATAAATATGGCTTGTGATTGCTGTGCGCTACTTTTCTATTCTGTTCTATTTCTTTTAACTTCCCCTTCTGACATGAATGAAGATTATCATTATTGGTGGTAATGAGGTAACCAGAAAATGTAGGGCTTAGTGCTGATTGATGGTGGTGGTGCTCCACCCCCTAAGTGACATCACCCATGACATCACATATAGGTGGAGCACTGTGAACATGCAAAATAAGTTTAGAGCCATCTGGTGGATGAGTATGTAATTGCAGCCTATTACTGCAGCAAATATTCTGGGATTGTTCACACAGAGAGCCTGTGCAGCCTGCAAATCTTTCGGCTGAAATAAGCACTATGTGATGTGTACCCAGTTTAAGAGTGTGCACGCAATCTAGACCCTGAAAGCTGACATGACTGTTTTTATCAAAACATTTGCATCAGCTCCTTTTCATGCAGGCTCAGGGGGTATATTTTATTTAGGGCGTTATTTCTACAATACATGGTTTGTTTCTTTTTCAATTAAATATTATTGCCTAATATTTTCTTACATTTGTATTCCAGTAGAGGCACTCTCATTAATTACAACCTCTATTCACAGTTACCACAGTGTACAAATCTCTATTTTAAGTATATGGTGACCTAACTACACAAGCTTGTCTGCATTGTGCCTGCATACTACATGCTATACATGCATACAGAGATGGCATTGTATGCACCTTAGAATCGCATGCATCCTGCCCATGTTTTGCTCTCTGAACTACAGGACACACAATATGGACTAATTTGTGTGCACTTTTTGGGCTGCCCCCATGATATTAGAGAAGCCAATTGTTATTTTGCCTTGGCATGTTTAAATCATTTGATATTACTTCTAATTAGCAAAAAGCCCAAATTATATATTTACATATCAATGAATTTACCTTTCTTTCTATTTGCAATTAGAAATACAAATCTAGAAATACAACTAAAGGGATGTTATACAGTGTTAAAGCAAGTCCCTTGTTTTTACTATTACATGTTTTTTTCAGTTGATGGAATTATTAATAAATCAATCATAAGCTCCATAATAACATTTTAAAATGATTAAATGCAGCAACAGATGGAAAAATACCATAGCACTCATTCAAATAAAACATCTCCTGTTATCCTTATCATTTTCATGTTTACAGAAAACTTCAAAACACGGGCTGGCTTTCTTATATACACAGGGTGGTGGTTGCTCAAATCAATTTGTAAGTTAGCTGCAGGTGCATGAAAGGC
>JABWIB010000406.1:41491-57551 GCA_016617825.1 Platyplectrum ornatum
ATATATATATATATATATATATATATATATATTTATTTATTTATTTTTTTGAAACTCTCCCTCCCAAAATACTGCATTCGCCCCTGTAATGTGTCTGGACTAGCCAAAGTTATTAAATACTGAATAATATTCCAGTACAACATATGAATATTAAACTTTTTTGTGAGTTTATTCCTTGACTCAGTGGTCAAAGTGGAAATTTTGAAGTGGGGGTATGGAAA
This sequence comes from Platyplectrum ornatum, assembly GCA_016617825.1. NCBI lineage: Eukaryota > Metazoa > Chordata > Amphibia > Anura > Limnodynastidae > Platyplectrum > Platyplectrum ornatum. The sequence continues at coordinate 41,713 of JABWIB010000406.1, forward strand.
CACTGAATATAATGGAAGTCAATGGAGATTTTTTAATTTTCCATTACATCAGTGGGAGAAGTTCCGGTATGGCATACCCCCGTATACACCCCCACTACGAGCCCTACCTTGACTGATGCCTTTTTACTTTTGGTGTTTTTTTAACCTGTTTTGTCTCAGTAAATGATTTTGACAGTAGAAAGTTAAAAGCTGTTTATTAAAGAAAATGAAATGGAAGCACATATTTTCTAGAAAAAGTTTCCAGAACATAAATATGTTTTTGGTTGTTTTGTTTTCCAACAAGACAAACAATCAATTTTTTATTAAAATTCTTAAATTAGTTTTCCATGTTAAAGCATTTAATTGCGGCTTTGACTATAATGCTAATAGCCTTTAAACAAATACAATTATAGAAATAAGTAAATAAATGGTGTCAATAGCCATTCCCATAATACACCATAAAAGTGCAGTAGTCATAATATACAATGAAAGACACTTTAAGAGACTATTATGGTGTTTTCAGCCATTAATGTTAATACGTGAAATATTAAATGTATGTTTATGAGAAAACTTCAAGGGCTTGGCTGCATATCAGAAAGCACTGGGGCAAAGTTGCTATTATCTGTTGTAAACTTGGCTTAATACCAGCTTTATTTTTAAGATCTATTTTAGATGAAAACGCATCATTTTAAATGAAATCACAGAACTGATTAATTTACTAAATCCTGACATGTCCTCGGGCGATATAACCCCTACATGGCTTCAAAAACGGGGAAAAGTTAAAATAGAATATTCTATTCTGAGGGATATGGAAATGTTAAGGAATTGGTGTCATCTTACTTTTAATATATTCTTCTGACTGTAAAATTAATATAGAATTACATGTAAGATTTTAAGCACTGAAGGCTGTGAATATATTAAGCTATTAAGTTTGCATTATGATCTTGATATTGTAAAAGTGATTGTAAGTGTGTGTACATATAATGCAGTGGAAGATGCACATGACAACAGGATTCCATGAACAGGGGGTATCAAAAAGTCTGGAGGTTACATTTCATTTGGTACATTATTATAAGCAGTCTGTATGTAATGTTTTCTAAATAAATCTGCAGTTAATGCATCCAAATGCTCCAGTATTCGATATTATATAAACCAGGGCTTGGAATGGGATAGTATGCCATATCCTCACTTCTCTCATTTCTATATGTGTTTCCATAAATGTCCATACCACCACTTCTAATTTTCCACTTCGACCACTGATGTAAACCAGTGTTGCAGACTTTTGGATTCTCCTTTGAGGGATAAACCAAAAGCCAGTTGCATGGGTTGGGTGGGGGTTGGGGCGTGATTTATGCAAATAATGCCTGAATTAACTCCTCTGGATGGCAAATACTTTTAGTATTGGTGTGCAGGATGTCATTTTCCAACTCTGCTGGGATATCGGGAGAAATGTCCCAAACCCAGCAGTCTCCCGGCTATGTACTGGTACATACCCAGTACATACCTAGGATTCCTACAGGCCTCAGCAACGGCATTTAACTGATGTTATGTTAATGTCTTTTTATATAATCTTGGCCACACAATAGAACAATTTTAGCCCAATTAAACAGTAACTGTGTAATTGCACCAATAATCGTCTAGTATGTGGCCAACTTTACTCATAGTTCAGACCTTGGGTGAGATATTACCTCTTTAATGTCAGAAACTTGGCTTTATAAATATTGAGTAGTCCCAGCTAACTGTAACTGCACAGACAAAGCTGATGATAGCATTCACAACATAGAAATAGCCAGATGTCGGATAGACCTGCTTTAAAAAAAAACCTGCAATATATTCTACCTTAATGTCTGTGACATACAATAAATTCATATTCCAGCTGGAAGGAAATAATTAACCCTGAAATATCATCAGATGCACAGAATTGTGGAATTATGATAAATAAATATATAATGAACTTTTATTAAATACTATATACACCGATGTGACAATGAAATCCATGTTTAATACAGACTTTTCTTTTAGTTGGAAACCTTATTCCAGCGAGCATCCAATTAAATGTTATCCATTTTATCACTTAAATAAACAGATTTCATTTCAACCTTTTAAAAAAAACAAAGGTTAAAACCATTTAATGTTTCTATTAAAATAACGTATAATGTATAAATAGTCACTTCTGAGGAATGAATATAGATGAAAGACATATAAATCATGCAAATGTAGCATTTCATGTTTATTATGCAAACCAAAGGTGAAAGCTATTTCACTTTTATAATATTCTGGTGACGTCATTTGAGATGTGGCATATAAAACAGAAGTATCAAATGATCACTAATGTCAACAATTTGTGACATGCACATTTCTATTCCACAGTTTAACAAGCGTTTCTAAGAAATGAAGGGATTAGGTTAACATTTCCCAGTACCGGGAGTTTAATATTCATATTTAATCACTTACAGTTTACGCATTGTGGAAGGTATTTTGTGAGTTATATTTTGCTAGTATAATATTATAAAAGCAATAATAAGACACTTAAAAAATACAAAATATATAAATGTAAATTAAATATTTCATTGAAAACACAGCACCATATGGATAATTATAAATGTGTATATATGTATGCTACAGGGATCGAAGTCGGTATATTTAAGTAAGAGGAAGGAGATAAGCCCCGCCCCCAGGCACGCAATTTTGTGAAAAATGGACTCCTCCAGGGAGGGGCTTATCGGGGAAAAAGGTGCCGGTATGCCATACCGATGTACAGTATACTGGCCCATTTCGAGCACTGATATGCCAAATAATAATTGTGATTTCAGGTGGAGGATGCCATGATCATTGAAATAATTAAAATATCATTTAAACAGTATTAACTTAATAATACTCAAACTATGTATAAAATAGTAGACAATACCAGTATAATACTGGACTCTCCTCCCTACGGGGGAAAACCACCCTGTCCCCATACAGAGGTGAATCCGGTGAAGGACCCTACCTTAAGACTTCCGCACCATTGCTTAGAAGCACGGCGTTGAAGTAGTATGGATTGTAACTGAAGCTAGTCCTTACTGTATAATTTACATCCCGCCCTCAAGTACACACATGCCCTCCTGTGGCCGCTATGTAAATTGTGTAAGGTATGCATACGGCGGTATGAGTTTATTATTAATGTTTTTAAAGGTAAAAGAATTGATAAACTCACAACTACCAGCCAGCCTGGGATATTACCAGCCTCCCGTCCTTTTCCTTTATGAAGTGGTCTCTAGTAGTGGGAACCATGGAATAACCTAAGCATTTCATCATCAAAGACTTTGTCTGGGGGTTAATTGGAGGCCATAATACCATAATAAATTATAAAACACTAAGGCCTTAATTTACTAAGCAGGAAGATTGAGTGTGGATGTTGCCCATAGCAACCAATCAGATTCAAGCTCTCAGTTTCAATTTGCATACTGGAGAATGTGAGCTTGGATCTGATTGGTTGCTATGGGCAACATTTCCACTTTTCAATCTCCCTGCTTAGTAAATTTAAGTCGAAAACTTTATACTTTATACCAACAAGGATTGTTACATATATCTCGTTGACACATACGACAATAGTACATTCATTAAATACAATGCTATAGAGCATTTCATCTTAGTAATATGTATTACAATATTAACAATCTACATGAAGTTTACATGAAGTTAACCCAAAGAAGAAATAGAGAAACAGCTCATAAATCTTTCCAACAAAATTTTAAAAATAATAAAAAAGTTAAAACATGAAATCCCTTACTGTAGCCATGGGGTGCTAATGTGTATAGTGTAAGGATCCAGTAGGACTCCCGCACCGACAGCTTTTTAGTGTGTGACCTCCATGCTTATCTACCAGCACAAATTCAATTGCCTTTACACGCAGTGACATAAAGATAAATTGTCTCATAACTTCTTTAAACTCTCATATGGTCCCATTCCCCAACAAATTCAATACACTGTCAATATATCTGGTATCTTTGCAAAAATAAAATGTTCTCCACTTTAACGATGAAAGTATTTGCATATGAAGGTGCAACCCCTGACCCCAGCTTGATGATCCCTTAAAGTTGAATTAGTTTGTATTAATACTTTAACAGCTGCCAGACCTCTATTATACAAAAAGATATAAATGATCAAAATTCCTATGAGAAATCCAGGTACTAAGATTGCGCAGTGCGAACACATCGATGACTAACACATCCAGAAGGCAAATTTTGGCTGTAGTTATTCAGTAAGGATCATGCCCTTATTCCCGTTTTAGGGTGGGATAATTCTCAGTATAAGCTCCAGTATTTACTGTGAGAAGAGGCATAAGAAACAACAGTCTATCACTATTTAGTTTAAGCACTGTGTGTTACTACTAGAACATGTATTTACAGCTTGTCATAAATGAACATCTAGATTCCTGTTAATATGGATCTGTTCAGATTCAGTTGGCTGCCGTTCAAAACACATATAACAGACTAAAATGAAATATGACATTATGAACTATAGTACACATTTCACCTGCTTGAAAACTTTAGCTCAGTAGAGACATCTGGTGGTGTTCAATGTTACTGCAATAGAAGAGAAATGTATATTTATTCAGGAAATATGTACTCAAATCATTCTTAAACTATTCAGGATTTAAAATGAATAACAGAACGATGCCTGCTGTGCTTTTAACTTACTAGTCTACAATTGAAAGCTCACATGCTGTATTATAAAATAATGTCATACTAAACATATTTGATCTGCTACATTTCCTATATTTTTAAACATATTTCATGAAAGAGAAGTGTGAACAAATATTTTAATACATTTCTCAAGGTAACATACGTTAGATAAGGGAAATAATCGTAGCAACCAGTAGAAAATACAGTGATTACTGCAAAAACATAAACATTATCAGATTAACCATAAATTGTATAGTATGTCAAAATAACCTCAGTGTCCTATAATAATATACATTTTATATATTATATATTAGCTGCCCTTTTCTTTGTTTATCTGCACCTCAAAGCTCGCAGCCGTAACTAGGTATTATAGTGCCCTCCCCTGGCACATGGTCATCTTACACCTTTTAAATACAACGGTTGCACACCCTTAGTTACGGTCCTGCTTCATTCAAAGACTTGCCTACACTTACCTCATACACTCACCACTCAATGTCTGGATCCTCTCCAGTCTCCACTGTGTTCTTAACACTGCAAACATTACACTGACCAAGGTGGTATATGTTGTAATCACTACTAAATATAAAGGTCACTTCTCTCTTCTAATTCACCTGGATCTTCCTGCTGATCCTGACACGGGTGACCACTCCGTCCCCTTAACACTGTTCCAGTGGTATTTAGGACCCTTTTCCAGGTTCACACCCTAATTATCTAATAATACTTTCAGGGCCAGATTCAGATCTTTTGGCACTCATGACTAAAGCTGGGCATACACTATAAGATAAATCTGATGATTCCATTTAAATTGAACAACTTTGGGTTTTGTTTTTTTTTTTTAAGGAATTGGAAACGGCCATACAATGTACAATAATTGTATAAAAAGTAATGCAAATTATAGTTTGTCATTCCAAACTTAAAAAAAACGACATTTTTTTTTATTGCGTTTATGCTTCTGAAGTGGGTCTTAATGTCAGGAGTATTGGAAGTGCCCATACACTGAAAGATTTTTCACCAATTTCAGATTGTGCTAACCTAAAAACTTGTTTGAAACCTATTTTTGAACAATATTGGCCGATCGTTGGAAAAAATCGTTCTCATACAATTTATTGAAAAATCGTTCGATTGCAACGATTTATTGCATAGTGTTTGGCCAGCTTTAGTCAAGAATGGGCAAAAGCATGTTGAATTGCAGGGGAGATACAGTTAATTAGTTGCAATCTGTATTACAGGAGATGGATGATATTTCTAGCCCAAGTCTAATAACAGTAACACTGGTCAGTATCTGTGTGCAACATGCAACAATAAAGTAATCTCCCTGCATGCACACACTGACATTCATTTTACCCCCCCCCCCCTGCAATTCAACATGGTTTTACCCACTCTTGAATAAAGCTGGGGATACACTATAAGTTAAATCGCTCCAATCGAACGATTTTTAAAAAAAATTGTTCAGTTTATGTGAACGTTTTTTTAAACGATTGGCTGATATCATTCAAAACCTGTCGTCACACGATTTTTTTATTTTTAGGTCTGCACAATTTTAAATCGTTTTGTAGGTAAAAAATCGTTCAGTGTATGGGCACTTGCAATAATCCAACCATTAAGACTCACTTTATAAGCATAGACCATTTGGAAAAAATACATAATTTGGAAGTACTAATTTGAATTTTTTGTTTTACCATACAATTATTGTATAGTGCAGAGGTTCTCAACCTGCCTCAGTCGAGGTACCCTTAGGGTCTCCATAATTTTTCAAGGCTCCCCTAAGACTTTTCTAATTTTTTATGTTTTTGAGTCAAAATCATGTAATAATCATTTAGGTAAAGACAGAAATACTTCAGGTCACAAATCTTGTGTTACTCCAATACAAGAGGTAAAATTGTGTTTCAGTGTTGCACCATTTCAGAAAAAACATTCCACGGCACCCCAATGAGAGCGTTGCGGCACCCCAGAGGGCCAGGGCACACAGTTTGGGAACCAATGGTATAGTGTATGGTGGCTTACAATTCCTTTAAAAAAAATAAAACCTTTCCATTTTCATCCAGTTTTCAGATTGGAATAATTTATCTTATAGTGTATCCCCGGCTCAAGTCATGAGACTCTTTTCTCTTCTTTCTCTTCTGCTATCTGTGTGCGTACTATGCGGCTTATTTTTAAGGGCCATTTTCTCCGCCATCAGTCCTTTTAAGCAGAAAGATTGATTTTTATTGGTTTACAATACCCACTGCTCTGTTACAGTTGCTCTTTCGATACACAAATTTACGAATCCACTTCTGACCTCCCACCAACTGTCTTGATCCGAGTAACTGAATGTCTTTCTTGCATTACAGCTTGGATGTCCTCCTGCTATCTATAACAGAGCTAATAATATTTCCTCCTGACAATAGAAGTTACTTTATTTCTGTTGACACTGCAATAACCCCTACTCATCAAGCTGGCTGTCTAGGTGTTCTTGACCTTGAACTGTCCTTACATGTCCTACATGATTTTAACTCTTGTTACATGCATCTAAAAAACATTTCCAGAATAAGCAATATCTCAGGTGTGACACTGCAATAACTCATTCATACATTAATCACTTCCAGCATTGATTATTGCAATGCCGTCCTTGTTGAACTCCAACAATAAAAAATTACCTCACCCCCTTATCCTACAGTGCAGCATCTACGCTGATTGTCTTTGCAAATCGCTCTATAGTGGTCCACTCAGCCTGNCTCTACATTGGTCATATATATATATATATATATATATATATATATATATATATGCTCTAAATCCCAGTTACAGGACTTCTCAGGACTTCTCTTGGATTGCATCCACTCTCTGGAATAACCTTACTTTCCATAACACTTGTACCATTACTTTCCAAACTTAAAACTCCCCTCTTGAGATAATATTACCAAATTTCTTAACCTGATTCTTAACCTTTGTCTACCAAAATTGCAAACACTTTGTTCGTTCTCTTTGACATTTTGAACACAAATTTGCACCCCTAGGACCAGATTCAGACTTTACAAGGTACTCTTGACTTACTTACGACTTGAGTAGGCAAAAACATGTTAAATTGAATTAGTTGCAATCAGTATTACAGGTGAGAGATGATGTTTCCAGCCCAAGTGTAATAACAGCATAACAGTAACGCTGGTCAGTATCTGTGCAACGTGCAACAATAAAGTATTCTCCCTGCATGCAAACACTGACATTCATTTTACCTCCCCCCTGCAATTCAACATGGTTTTACCCACTCTTGAGTAAGTTGTGAGTAACTCAATAGTGCCTAAAGTCTAAATCTAGTCCTTTCTTACTAAAATAACTTCTATAATAACACTGCTATAGATAATATGTCATATAGATCACAAGCCTGTGGACCAGGCACTGTTACCCGCCCAGCCTGTTTGTTATTACTCAGTATAGTTTTCTAATACTTCTTACTACTGTGTTTCTCCGAATACACACATGCAATACACACGTATTGTATTGGTAAAGAAGTGGGGGGGCTTATGTTTTGGTTAGGTCCTTATTTTATATATTTATATAATATAATGACAATATATAAAACCTGTTAATAAATAAAATAAATAAAGGCCAGACAACTACATGACAGTTTAAAGTTACATATATACACAAATTAAGAACACCAGATGGCATCCTGCTTAGAACCTCTCTTAAGGGTGCACACGCTTCTATATCTTTTGAGGTTTTCAATAAGGACCTTATGATAAATCTATCTTACAAACAAATGTCACACATGTTATATAGTGAGGATGACACCTAAAACTTAACGTTTAATAAAAATAAAGAACATAAAATTATGAAATTTAAAAAAAAAAAATACCTCTGCCACAAACAGCCTCTGTACATTAGTTCATATAATTGACAAATAAATTGGCAATGATAAAGTGCTTGTGCATGAATCAAAAATTTATAAATACCAAAATTGTACAAGGTGCTAATTTGCAAATGGGTGCAACAATGCAAATATACCTCTATTAAGGAGGTATTAAAGTGCTCAATATTTGCTAAATAATAATAAAAAATATTGAAAAATATTTGAAAAATAGTGAAGGAAACCTCCCTAATCTGGACAGAGAAGGGAGATCTGACCCTAAGTGTGCCTGTCAACTGCAAGGTATCCGTCTTCACCCCTCAAAAAAGAGGAGCCTAGCTATCCCTCCCTAATCTACAAGTGCCCACATGAATCTACCCCAATAGATAAGTGAAGGAAATCAAAACAACACAACTAAATATCATGGAAATTGAAAATAAGAGGATTTCTCCTCCACAAGAAGTAGATAATGTGATGAGCGCTAGAATAAAGTCAAACAGAATATATATAATAAAGATATCCAATACTCTGAATCGCAAATTGAGAAAAAGGAGGAATTTGTCTAATACCGCCTTCAAATACAAAATACAAAACAATCAAGAAATATATCTCACTGCGCTAAAGACCAATGACCATCTTCACATTACAACAATCCTATATATTAATAGTAACTATAAATACTATAAATAAATGAATAATTTTATATTTTTTCTTATTCTGGCACCACTTATTTACTTATTCATTTATTTATAGTATTGATGGTTACTATTAATATATAGGATTGTTGTAATGTGAATATGGTCATTGGGAGATATATTTCTTGAGGATTTCTCCTCCAAACAAAGAAAAATCCACTAATAAAGTGCATATCATTACCAACTCCAATAAATGTGTCCATATAATGGCTAATTACCAATACTAAGTAGCTCATAAAGGAAACAATTCAACCTTAATATGCATATCCATGCCAAAAATTCTGAACAACTAAAGCATCAAGGTATTGACACAAAATCAACACAAAACAATCCACAGGTAATATACCCTACACATGGGGAACTATAGATAAAGCTGTAATAGGCAGAGATCAAAATAAAATAACAGTGGGGCCACCAAGGTGCACCTGGATGACCCCCATACCCGAAACCTCTACACGTGTTTCGCCTGGCGCTTCAACTGGGAGGTAAGGTTGAAGTTACCTCCCAGTTGAAGGAGGTAAGCACTATGGCCTTAGGCATGCCATACATCTAGTCATCCTATCGCTATGCAACTATACTGTTTAAACAGAGTAAGCGGAAATAATATATCATCTTTCTTTCATTACAATACTAATATTACTTTGAAGAGTTTTAGGTTCTTTTACCGTAGAAGCGACAGTTCGATGGAAATGACATGTTTCATGCGTCTCTCATATTGGCTTATCTTTGGCTCCATCTGGTAACTGATTTCAGACGCTGCAGCGAAGGTCTCTGTCTCCACTACCCACAAGCATTGAGAAACACAAAGAGGAAACAACTGCAAGAAACTGATCAAAGAAAGGCGCTGTTTGTCTTATGTTTATCTTTATTAAGATTGGTAACAACAAGATGATAATAAATGATGTATAGCAATGTTTCATATCATGATGTGTTATAGTAATCATATTTTTATATACATATTTTATATTAATATTAACATTAACATTAATATAACATTAACATTCTTTTATATATATATATATATATATATATATATATATGGTTTTACTATTTTATAGTAATACGCTATAGGAAATCTATGAGATGATTGTGTTATTGCTATGTATTTGGGTTTTTGATATACTGTCGAAATATAACACAAACATATAATATCCTTATAAACCTAAATATTGAACTGCCAGGCTCCAAGCTTTATTAAAACCTATAAACACTCATATATAAAATGTAAATGAACATGACAAATACAAGGGAATGAACATAAATGAAAACATACGTCCAGACTTTGCTGAATACTTATCTTCACATCACGTCCAAAACAGCACAAATGAGCTCCTAATACAACTTTACATTAACTGAGAAATGATTCACCTATTCAGATCTCTCCACACACTGTTATTCTTCCTAAGTGCTGCACGTTAATTAAAAATGTGTTGGAAGCTTTGACAAATACATTTACACTCATGCAAATACCCGAAATAAATCAATATATAAAAAAGTCCAGGTAGTTTCGCGTTCCCTTACGCCGGATCAAAGCCGTAACAGTTCATAGAGCAGATATGTGGCAATGTTTAATATGTCATTTGTTTTTCTAGCTTAAAAAAGAAAAGTATTTACAATGCTGAATGGAGAAAAGCAATATTACAAGAAATACTGCAGCTGCTATATCTGATTAGTCATAAAGCCCACAACATTATTCACATCCATCAATGCCTCTCTGCTAATGAGTAAACTAAGACAAAAGTCTTTAAGGCTGAGAGCTATGTGTTGTAATAAATATACCAGGTCCCAAACTGGGGCGCTCATTTTTTTTTCTTTGAAATAAACACACATAAAAAAGGAAAGTAGAGGGGGGGGGGGGATGTAGCAGAAAACATATGTTGTTGTGCTTTGCTCTAAAACGCATTACTTTTGTTCAGATTTCTATTATGGTTACCGATTGGCTTTTCATGCATTCCTAAATTGCCATGTAATCCAAAACCATGTCTTCAGCTGCACTCTGTATTGGAAAGTCCCTCAAAATAATCAAGATGATTGCAGTTCATTGTACAGAACAAAATGTGTTTATGTTATTGTACAAAGGAAATGTAATTTACAGGATATGTCTTTTTTAACAAAGAGCAGGGGAGGAAAAATGTATTTAAAATACAAAAATGTTTGAAACGGGAATTAATTTCTGGCCGATGTCCAGGATTTAAAACACAGAAATACACGGTGTAAAATATGTTCCATTCCTGTGGGGACATGATTGAAATGTGTGTGCCAAAACTATTTCACAGAGTTTTCATTGTCTTATCTGCTTACATCATCTTAATGCAATTTTTTTTTTTACTCTGTCAAAGTCGTACTGAAGTGAATGCGAGGCTTGATCACAAACAGAGTTCCTTTTTATGCAAAACAGGATTCAGCTGATTTTAATAAAACAGTTTGCAGTCCATTAGGCTGTAACATTAATGTGCTGGGGATTTAGTAATACTGTATACCAAGGCTGTGTCAGTGTGCTCTGTAGGAATTGGTATGGCTTTTCATAATAATTGCCAGGGTGGGGTTGCATAATTATCTTTTAATGAATGGTATTACTTTGTACAAAAACAAATAGCTTTTTATCTTCCTTCCTCTGAATAACTCTGACATGGCTTGCAAAGTATGCACATTCTGTATCATTGCGCCTCATTGAAATGGAGGTAGTGGGAGGCTGGGAGATTAATTATTTCGTCTTCACAATCGAGGTATAGCTTCATGTCTTATTCATAAAACACCTGCAGTGAATGCTAGTAAATTCATTTCCCAGGAATGTAGGAAAGAAAAGCGACACATGTTTGTTTTTAATGGAAGGGTCAACCTGAATAGAGGTCTTTTTTTTTTCTGTAGCTGGCCATGCAATGCAGTGATTATTGGTCCTAGCAGGAAGTGGCTGAGATACTGGGTGATTTCTGATATGGACTCGCAGCTAAAGAAGGGAGGACTGTGCTGCTGTCCTCCTCTATTCCCCCAGTTATAAATACCCACTTCAAGCCCTGATTGTAAAGCATAAGATTAGATAAAGGGGGCAATTATCTGGCTCTATACTATAGATCATAGAACGGGAGGGTTAGGGTTGGGCTCTAGAGGGTGATATGGATCGGAGAAGGGAAGGGTTATTGGTAAGCTCGCGGTGAGAGTATGGATTGGATTGTTGGAGTATTTATATCAGGGTTGCTCCGGGAGACTACTGAATTGCTGACAATTCTCCCAGTATCACGGGAGAGTCGACAAACCTCCCTGGACCTGGGCTGAGGCAGGTATATAGAGTAAATTACTGCCTTCAGTTCAGATCGTGATGAAGAATGGACAGGGTACATCACTTGTTTTGCCATACAAAGGGCGGGTCTTCAGCTGTGATTTGCATAAATCACTCTCAAAGCTCCACCCCCATGATGTCAGCTAGAAGGGAGGGAGAAACCAAATGTCAGCAACCCAGGTTTATATGTGTTTACAGGCAGTATGTGGGCAGCCCTGTTTCTCAGCTGCTGGGTAGTGTGTTGGCTGTGCTCAATGCCTAACCAGAGAGAAATAATATACTGTATGTCCTGCCTACACAGGTTAAGGCCCAACATGAAGTTTCTTTTGTTAGTAGCAGAAGGTTGAATTTACTATATACTCTCCTCTTTATTGGTTTAAAAATATATGTTTTTCAACATAGGTTGGTTTAATGTTGTGTATGCACTTAATACATATTCTGTAATTATATCCATCACTGTGAATCTCAATAATCTTTCTTCTGCATTTTTAGTATTCTGTTTTTACATTAATTTATTAATTCTTGTAATATGCGATATGTAATATGTATTTTTTCCTCCTCCTTTAACTGTTTTTAGTATTATATTACAGGATCCAGACTTACAAAGGTCAAATGATCTACGCAGATAGATCATTTAACATAGATCACTTAAACTTCGTAAATATGGATATCAGAGTAGGAAATTGAGTTTAATACATTTGAAAAACATATGGTGAGGCCGGGCTTCTCATACTGTAGGCGGGGATAGATATGCTAAGGAACTCGGGGGCAGGGCTTGGCTTTAGGCGTTGATCTGCTTCGTACATAAGCAGATCAGTGTGTACATTATAAGGTTGGCTTCTGGACACTTAAGTGGAAGTGGAACTCCCCAAATATATATATATATTTAATTGATGAGTTAATTAATTCATTAACTGCAAGTCTTCATGATTAGAATTAAAACTACTAATGTATTGTTTTCCAATGTTATGGTTAGGTATGAATATAAGCTGCATGTTGTAAGTTTTTACATCGAAGGGGATAGAATTTCAACTACTAACAGCAGCACAAAGTATTTTCAGAGAAGAGTGTACTAATCAGGTGGTAGGCCGTAACCTGGCCACTCGTGTCATTATGTTAGAGACAGTTAAGACAGGCAAGCAAGAATCCATAAACTGAGATTTCGGTAATGGAAACATCATTATTCCCCAGTGACACATTCATGTTACATTACTATCACACATCACTGTATTGTTGAATTTAGTAAACAAACAACCAGTAGTATATGTCATTTTTAATTGGACTGGGAGACTTGTTTGACTGAACCAAGTCATTTGTAAGGCAGTTTATATTTTATTTTGTATATGGTCTTGAGTTATGTGATTTACAATGAGTTGACTGCAGTATGTAAAACTGGACAGTTAATGTGTTAAATATTTCTTCTTAAAAGCTGTCAAGCATTCTTAACAACGTAACTTAATAAGCAATGAAGCATGAACCTACAGTAAAGTGATGGCCTTGAGACGTCCCTTAACTTATTTCAGATTTATTTTTAAGAATGCAAAGATTGCTATTTTAATTGAAGCAGCAGACATGTTATTTAAATTATTCTACTGTTAATAAGGGGGTGTTAGCATCAAACCAAATCCTTCTTCTGTGTTCACAGCATAAGAAAGCAATACATAGACTACAGTTCCGTTGACAACACATTTAGATAAATACATAAGAGTACTTAATAAAACGAGTTGAGCCTTATTGTTACTGGACTTGTATTCTCCTGCTCGGCCTCTAGGGGCAATGGCGGACATTTGTGGACATTATCGTCCTACCTCTAGGCCCGTGGTTTCCAAATGTTCTCGGTTCGAGGCACCCTTAGGGTCTCCATATTTTTTCAAGGAGCCCCTTAGACCCTCTAATTATCTATACCCCCACTTCTAAATTTCCACTACTTTCCAATACTTGAAAATCCCCACTTTCTTAATTCTGCAGTTTAGTAAATTTAGGCCCCGATCTCTTGGATATTCTTTGATCCACGGCTGGGTAGACCAGTCACCAGCCTTAAACCTCTGCAGTTACAACTTCTATTAAGTAGATACCACCAAATACAAGACACCCCATGTAGATCACATCACAGGCAATGATTCATTTGTTGCAATGGTTTAAATGCCAGTGTTTGCTATTGTACTGTATTTGAAATCATTTGTTTTTGGTAATGTTGTGCTACATGACACTTGATAAAAATGGAACACAATAAAACAATGTCTTGTCATTATGCATATATTACAAAATCTATTCTATGCTATATATCAACATCGATCCTACAATAAAAATGTACATCGTACAGCTGCAAAAGCAAAGAACAAGTGACCGGGTCACATCTGCACAGTGTTCTCCAATCCTTTTCATCTCTGACACATTTATTTGCATTTATCTTTTCCAGCCCTTCATCTCTCATCTCTTCTTGTATATATTGTGTTTTTCTTCTTTAGGATTTGTAGGCAGAATTCTATGGACATTCACAGATTTTATTTCTTGCTGTCAAATGGAAAATGTAAACGAAGGTACTCGGCAATAAGGTTAAATGTTCTTTTAACTGCACTGTCATTGATTTTGTGTTCGGTAAATGGATACATCTTATGCATACTTCAGCACACTATGGCTAATATTATTACCATTGTGTGTCATATTTTTACAGTTAATATTCTATCTTGATGAAATATTTGATACATACTTCTAAGCTTAATTTAACTTCTGTGATTACTCATTGGATTGGGGATTCTTTCATGTAGGCCATCACTGTGGTTTGTCATACTATGCAGTGGGGAGGGGATTATTTTGCAGGGTGAATGGTCAATTTTTTTTACGTGATCCAGACTCAAACAAAATTTACATTGCACCTGCTTCCATTGTAAAGTGCATGTTACGGGATGGAAGGAATAGAGGCACATAGTGTACAGTAAGGATGTGGCAAGGGATGGAAGGGGGAGGTACATAGTGTACAATAAGGACGTGCAAGGGATGGAAGGAATAGAGGCACATAGTTTGTGTACAGTAAGGACGTGTTATGGGATGGAAGGAATAGAGGTATACAGTTAATGTACAGTAAGGACGTAGCAAGGGATGGAAGGAATAGAGGTATACAGTTTGTGTACAGTAAGGATGTGGTATGGGATGGAAGGGATAGAGGTACACAGTTAATGTACAGTAAGAATTTATCATGGGTAGGAAAGGGACACAAGCACATAGTTAGTATACAATAAGGACGTGGCATGGGATGGAAGGGATAGAGGCACATACTGTACATAGAATACAGTAAGAGCATGGCATGGGAAGGAAGAGATAGGGGCACATAGTTAGTGTACAGTAAGGACGTAGCATGAGATGGAAGGGTGGAGGTACATAGTGTACAGTAAGGA
>JABWIB010000406.1:59863-81676 GCA_016617825.1 Platyplectrum ornatum
AAAATGCAGGGTACAAACCCAGGTCTGAACCTGGGTTCTTGGTGGAAAAGGGGTATTAGTTACGTTACACTGTAGAGGTAACAACAGAACCCTGAAATAATAGAATAGTGAAACCATTTTAGGCATTTGAAAATAAAAAAAGAATTTATTTGACAAGTTTATCAGTAATTCAACATTCTTAAAATATTTCATACAGTAGCATAATATATAGTAATAATATAATAATCCTCCACATTAATCTGCATATTGAGCAGATCAGTGAACATTCAAGGTTATTATGAGATTACAGGATATTTAATGTAAGGGAAATAGAAATCCCCGGAGTATGTGTAAGTTTGATGAGATGGCACATTCACCTTACTGCAGGGTACAGTAATCATACTACTTGTAAAGCATTGACTTTATGTCAATTAAATATTTGATAAATGAGTATTATCTTTAGTGCAATAATATGATTCTACAAGCCAGACATGATGAATGATTCATATGAATTGTAACACTTTGTCTGCAGAATAGCAGGGAAAATGGATGGCAAATCAGTTTGGATAGATTTGTCAACTTCTACTAAATATTTAAGCATTATTATAGATTTAGTTTTATTTCATGGGGTTTGGCATTTTATGTTTGCATAGTGCTATAGTTTTGTACTTTGTAGTGATAATCTGGCTTCATGTACAGTTGCACAGATTTTTAGGGTTACATTAGGGCCTATATTTACTGATCAGGGAGATTGCTAGGATATTGTAAAGTGATGATGTTGTCCATAGCAACCAATCAGATTCAAGCGCACATTCTCCAGTATGTAAAAATCAGAGATTGAATCTGATTGGTTGCTATTAGCAACATCCTCACTTTTCAACCTCCCTGCAATCTCTTTGCTTAGTAAATTTAGGCCTATGTGTTTGCTCGAGCAATTATTGAGTGATTACAAGACATTTAGACTGCCCTAGAATAGATTATCTGCGCATATGTACCGGCTCGGGCAGGTGGAGGTCAGTACACTAAGACATTTGCACGTACACATACCATGTTAGAATGCCCTGTACTGTCCTTTGAATGAATACTTGAAATGCGTATAGTTCATCATCACATTTGCATACACATTTTTTATATGCCTTCTTAGTGTTAAAAGAAATCTGAATAATTGAAACACTGCTGCATGCAAAGCTCTACAAGTGCTTCTCTCTCTGCTAACAAAATAATGGCAAGCACTTACACTACCTTACCTCAAAATAGAGTGCACTACATCCTGAACCTTTACTATACTGCTCTAAAGGTCACCTCTCTATGTGCCACACCACCCTGCTTTTAAGTAAGATGTAGAAGGTTTAAGGTATGCATCACCATGCAGATTCCTGTACGCACTGGGGGAGTTGTCTCCCGTCATACATATGGAAATCAGCATAGTGCAGGGTTCTATAATCTTAGGGCAGGGGTTGCAGTGCTTTAGTTCTAGTCCACTATTAACCATTATAAAATAATGTTTCAGCTATTTTATACTAACACACTTATAAAATCATTGGGTTATTTTTGCGTCTTAAGTTTCTTTTGTGAACCTATTTTGTACAACATATATAGCTGATAAGATATTTTTTCTAAATTTTGAAAACTGAGGGTTTTTTTCTAATTTAACTATTATTTTAAATATTTATGTTCATTTTAATGTTATAGTTCATTTTTAATAGTTTTGAATGTTTAAAAGTGTCTGACTGCACTTTGGTAATGAATATAACTCTGTTGTGACCCTTCAGTTTTTTATGTTTTTGTGTTGTATATAGTTGACTAAAAAAATGGCTGCCCTAATTTAACTTCTAATATTATATTAACACACATTATAAAACAGAAAAGAATAGTCTCATTGCATAATGAATAACCTTGAGTCAGCACTAAAAAAATAAATGATGGCATCAATTATATAGTTAAAACCAATGTATGTAGCATTTTGACGGCATTCCCTACATAATAATAATAATGCTGCATATACATGTAGGGTGACAAATACATACAGTACAAACACACAATCAATAAATAATACATACTGAAGGTTTGGCTATAACCTTACTGTTCTGAAACAATCTTGTTTTATTGTACAAAATGCCCAAAGGCTATTACAGTTTATTGTGGCTTGTAAATTGCAACAGAATGACTTCTTTTCAAAAGGCGTGATATAAAAACAAAATTCTTTTCCTTCCTTTTATAGTGCTCTGTTAATATATTCAGTTAATTAAGGATTATTCTGGCCCTGTGGCAATGTTTCAGACTGCTGAATATATTCTTCCCCCTTTCTGTTCCTTGCAGAGTGGAATATAATCATTTTCAGGTCACAGTCTGTTTATGTCAGCAGTGTTCATACTACAAATGGTTTCATAAATTTATCAAGCGAAAAATATTGCAAACATTTCATTTCCTTTGATACTGACTTAAAAAAAAAACCCTTTGCCCTCATAGCAAATTCTTGCTCATATGAATCACTAAGTAATATTTGCTTTAACTTTTATGCACTTTTGCAAAAATGACATTTTTTTGACTGTTTTTTGAAATTTCGTTGACATAGAGGTTAGAAATGACATAGTAGCTGTTTATTATTAAATATTTAGATATTGCCAGAATACTTGAAAGGAGTATATAGATATCCACATCAAGCATATTGCAATCTGTCATTTTTTCCCTTTTTGTAACTCATTAAAAACCACACATATTCTATTACTAACATAACTTGAGAGAAGATAAGGTTCCCTTTTACTGTTTCTTCAATTTTATTTATAAAATATAAACTCTAGGCCAAAGATAAACTGTTAAGGGCTGCAGTATCAAATATGCTAGGATAATTGAGTTAGTAATTGCAATCTTCCTGCCACATTCATAAGGAAAATAATAAAGTAACTAATTGGTTTTATGATGTACTGTTAAACATCCACATAATGAGTTTCCCAAATTGAAGTAAAATAAATGTGCAGTCTGTCAATTCACTACTAACCAGTCATCAACAAGGTCTAAATGGATTATTGTTATACTGCCACAAGAAGTTCTTAGCACCATAAAATAGACTGAATCTGGCCATATTCTAGACAGATTATCGGTCCCAGCAGGAGATGGTAACGCGATGAGTAGGGGGGGCAGGTACCAATTAACCAGAGTCGGGTCAACCTGGGTCCCTTCATGTGTCCTGTTTTGGAAGGCTGGTGGCAGACTAAAGGGAAAACACTGGAAGGCTGGAGACACACAAAAAGGAAATATTAGAAGGCTGGAGACGCAAAATGGGAAATATAGAGATTATTGAGTAAATAAAATAATAGACATTTGTAATTGCCAAACAGTGAGACCACAATACACATACAATATGCTGATTGTTAATGATCAAACATTTAGTAGACTGATAATATACAGTATATATATATATATATATATATATATATATATATATATATATATATAAATTATATTTTGCAAGACAATAAATCCATGTAGTGTACATTTCCCATTAAGGTACCATGGTATATAAATAGAAAATGTTATGGCTGTATACATACTGTACTGCTCTCTAAGCTAAAGAAAATCAATAACATTCTACATTATTGTAGTTAATCTAATGAATTTCAGAGCCTCAAATTGTTTTTCTACCTCTTTCCAAGCAGATTATGACATCAGGAGTGTTCCTTCAGGTAACATACATCTACAGCTGTAACTGAATCGCTAATGAGTTTATTTTATCTTGATCTCGTGAAGGAATAATTAATTCTGTACTTTATAAACAGCCTTCTGAAACAGTTGGTGATTATTTATTAAATGTGGCAACATAAGAAACAGGGAAAAAAATACTGAATGTATAATTACAGGCAATAACAACACATATTCTGTAGCAAATTTTCCTTATTTCTGTTTAATAAATATTATATTTTAAAATAAAGCTTGCTGAAATCAGTAAATATTATACCATGATGCATCCAATTTAAAGCTTTATTTTATATAAAAGGTATATTTCCATATTTTGTTTTTGTTTACAAAGATATGTTGAAATAATACTTTCTTTTTTTAAATAATAATTTTTGGGGCTTCAAAAAATGGAGGAGGTCTGCATACTAGACAATGTTTAGTCAAATCAAATATTTAAACATTAAGGGGTATATTTACTAAGCAGTGAGATTGCAGAGAGATTGGAAAGTGGGGATGTTGTCCATAACAACCAATCAGATTCAAGTTCATATTCTCCACTGTGTTAAATGAAACTGAGAGCTTGAATCTGATTGGTTGCTACATCCCCACTTTCCAATCTCACTGCAATCTCCCTGCTTAGTAAATATACCCCTAAATATTACATAAAATGAATATTAAAACTAAAGATCATATCAACTATATAACCAATAAATGTTATTAACCAGAAAAAGTCCTATCAGAATGACCCCAGCTAAGTATATATTCAGGGGAACCCGATGTTCTTTATTTCACAGTGAAGGGATGATGTAAATGGATGAAGGTCAGTATAGTGTCTTTTTCCCCAATACCAATATATAGAGCATTGTTGGCATATCGATTATTGTTTAATACAGTAATTTGTCCAGGCAGCTATGAGTTATTAATTATACCTTGTTGTAAACATTGACATAGGGGCCGATTCAATCCCGCGCGAAGATGGGAAAAAACGTGAAGTGCGATTTTTCCCGCAAATAGCGTAAGGCAGAAAAACATCGCGCGAAGGGGATTGAATCGGCCCCATAGTGACTTAACAAAGTCTTCAATAAAATTATGGAACTAGACCAATTTTTGAGAAATTAGTAAACCTTCCTTGATCTCAAAAATACTCAGAAAAAGGGTTTATCCCAATCATTTAATCTTCTTTATTTAGAGATACATTGAATTTAATGTGGGTTGATATTTTAGACAAATGCTTACTTTTATTTACAAAGCTTTTAGTCCAGTACAGGCAGAAAAAAGACTCACTAACAGGATGAAACAGACAAAACATTAGATATAATATTTAATATAATTCAAAGACCACTCTTTCTTTATAAAGGAGAATCAAAGTCTGTGTAAAAGAACGAATTATATAAAAAAAAATCATTAATCTGTTAAACAGGATTTGAAAGAACATTTATTGAAGTACAGTGTATAGTTAATATACTCCTAACAAATACAGACTCTGGATGATAAGCACAAAAACAACAAAGTGGTTCCAGCCCAAACATTTTTGGAAAATGGCTCTTCGAGTAGCATTGATGCCTCACAGCGCTAAGGTTGTAAATTCGATTCTCGGACAGCACCTGTTAAAGTTAAATGAATAATATAAATAAATAAACATCATATAAATAAATACAATGAATTAATAAATAAATACAATTTCAATCCATTGAGACTGGAAGGCTAGGTCTCCTCATCCAACCTTTCACGGTTATCTCTATTCATGACATCATTTTGGTACTGCCTCTAGCTAGAAAAAGGCAGAGCAGCTTTTGGGATGGACGCATTCTCACACATTTGTTTAAGCTTTTTCCTGGTTGCTAGGTAACAGGGAGTGCTAAACACTAATCCGCGACCCAATATCCAGACATGAATTACACAGTCATCTAGTTCCGGACCTCAATCAAATTTCCTCTCAGGCTTCAAGTAGAGCTGCATATTTAAAAAGAGATTTTTTTCCTACCATATCACGCTTTTGCTTGTCTTCGCGGGGGATGTTTCTTTTAAACATCTGTATCCACAGTCCCTTTATATTACTGTATTGGTTCTATAATTAAACATACCATGGAATAGAGTTGGATTAAGTGGGTGACACATGGA
Source organism: Platyplectrum ornatum (assembly GCA_016617825.1). Lineage (NCBI taxonomy): Eukaryota > Metazoa > Chordata > Amphibia > Anura > Limnodynastidae > Platyplectrum > Platyplectrum ornatum. The sequence continues at coordinate 65,639 of JABWIB010000406.1, forward strand.
ACGAGTTACCCCGGCTCCCTTCTCTCATTCTTGTTCATGGGCCCCCCCACCGCTGACAGTCATCGCCCCTTCCTCAACAAACCCCCATTGTCGTGGGTTGCAGTCAATCAGGAACCCCTGGCAGGGGTGTCAACGAAGAAAACAGAGAGACAGGCTAGGGCCCCCGATCTTAAGTGACTTGGGCCCCCGATGCCTTAATCTGGCTAAACCATGGACCCCACAATTTAAAGTTTCTAATTAGAACTAGAATACGGCCTCATAGATGAACCACTTTCTGGCATAATATACACAGAATTACATTGGTCTTTTTACATCATTTACATAAAACTATGTACTACTTAACACTAAGAGATAATTCAGACTTATACTGTTTAATGGTACAACTAGATTTTTATATTTTTTTATTTCTTTTTCTATATCACTGAAACATATTATAAAGGATTGAAAGGTAAAGGTATTTCCTTTCCTATTTATCCTCACAGTAAACTATGCAATTATAAGAACTATTTCATTTCGTATAGAGCTGCCAGGAAATTTGAAACAAAAAAAATTTCCACATAAACCTTGTTTATCTAGTGAGTATTACAGTAAATCAATGACCTATATTCTCAACTCTCAAAAAATAGAAATGTTCTTTGTATGTGTCCTTTTGTGCTATGTCTCTCATTTACTGGACTTCTGTTTAGCACTCTTACATATAATCAGTCTTGTCACTTTTCTATCATCATCTCTGAACCCTAATACTGTTTGCAACTAATGAAATTTAACTCCCCTGCAATTCAACTTGGTTTTGCAGACTCTTGAGTAAGTTGTGAGTAAGTCAATAGTGCTTAAATTCTGAATCTGGTCCACTATACCTAAATAATTATTATAGCATGTTGGAACAACTAAAACCAGACCAAAAATGGTCCATTCTGGCATAATAATTGTAAACACTTATACATGACTCATTCCACCATATACAATACACTCCACTCCTTTCAAAGGTAATTTTAATAATTTAAATGATACTTAAAGAATATTCTCTAATAAACACAAGTGGTTACCATAGTAACTGATTCCTGACGCTTAGGAACAGAGAGTTTTTTACCTGGTGGAATGGGTCACGTTGAACGGTTTGTAATTGTATCATTGGAAGATAGTCACTATGCAATGCTCCTAACTCCATTGCATACAGTGAGCTTGGCTTCACTGACAGTTAATATGTTACATACACAGGGTCTGATCTTCATATGTCAGCTTTTGCCTTTAATAAATATAAACATATTTCTTGTTTATTATTGTTTATGGCTTTTAGTATTACATTTAATATGTCTTATGGGCCATTACAAAAAAAAAGAGAAAATGTGTTTTTTCCTTTACCTTTAATCACTATTAACATCTCAGCAAAATAACTTGAATGTTTGTAGCTTCAATAGATGTTTTTTAGCTACTTGTTTTTGTCATGTTGTTAATCTGGAGACGGTCCTGATGGTCCCACACTGATTGCATTCTTTGATACATCCCATTTGTCAGGTCTATGTGCGTTTTGGTCATTATTCTTTATTCATTAGACAACTGTACTGCAGACTGAGTTGCTTAATAGGGATCATTTATTTAAATGATTGAAGATACAAGTAAGAAATACATATTATGAATGTCACATTTTGTGAAATCAAGTTCAAGATGAGCTGGCCATGTTCATCCCCTAAGCTAATGCTATTTATTTATAAAGTCATCGTTAAATCATATGCTATTGTAATGTGTTTTAATGGTTTTTTTTTATTATAATTCTGTGATCACAGATTACAAAAATATTAATCACTTAATACTTAACGCTGAACTGTTGTATAAAAATTATTTATTATTATCATTATTATTATGTTATTATTATTATTATATTAATAACAATTTATATTTACAATGATCTCTATTTAAATAAAACTAGGAAATAGTTTTTCTTATGGAAGAAATAGTAGATGTTTTCTCAGGCTAATAAACCTACATCTACAACCTAAATCTACATATTTGGCCAAACAGAATCAATGGTAGAACAAGCAGGGTGGGTTCAGGTGCAAAAACATGCTCCAAGATCATCATGGTTAATGAGGATGGGATTCTCCCAGTGGTGGGATTCAGCCAGTTCTCACAGGTTCTGTAGAACCTATACCTAATATAGATATTGGTTCTTAGAACCGCTTGTTAATGGGTAGAGATTTCTGGGCTTGGTTTAATGAAAACCAATACAGGGGGATACACCAAGCACAATTTAGGGGATACACCATGGATAATACAAGGTGACACGCCATGCACAATACGGGAGGAAACATTGAGGTTAGCATTATGGGTTTTTATTTAAAACAATTCAATATTGTCCGGATTGGCGCTGGAAAGGGGCGGGATTTGGTGAAATCAGGGCAGGGCTTAAGTGGAGCCGTGGGACATAGAACCTGTTGTTAATTTATTTGAATCCCACCACTGGATTCTCCCCATTTGTGGGTGAACATGATGAAGCTGATTTGTGGGTAAAGTTGATGATGTTGATTTGTGGGTGAAGAAGTTAAATCACCCTGCTGGAGGTCATCAGTCTATGGAGAGGAGAGTGGTACTTATATCAGAAAGTTTACCTACTGCTGGCAGCCATAATCGCTGTAGTGGATGGCCAACTCTAGAATTACTCTCATTTCATAATGTCAATATGGTAATATCAAAATACTTACAGTACCAATCTTCACAATAAAGAACACATGCTTCACGCAATGAAGAAGTGTAATGGATTTACTAGTTATAGCCAAAAGACCATAAGCTATTTGAACATTCATAGTTGTCCTCTGGTTCGCTTTGACAACACATCCTATATATAGTACAATTACCCTTTTCCAAGTTTCTACAGAAAAATATTTGCTTGTAATTGTTGCACAATGAGACAGATTTTCAAGAAGTGTCCAAGGAATAGATTTAAACCCAAGGCTTTGTACTGCAGCACTATATGCAATTAGTAGGTTATGAAGTTATATAGGGCAGTTGGAACCATCCATTAATTTGTACTTTTGTATGCCAATATAGTTTTGCAACAACCATTAGACAATCTTATTTCACCTTTCGTGATTGCATCATAAACTATGGGCAGTATTTTAGAAACACATTGAAGAAATAACACACAGTTACTTAACTGATGATCAGAAGTGAATGACTATGCCAAGATTTCCATTTACTGCAACAATGAATAATGCTCAAAATATTCAAATAGCAGTAAGTAAAATAAGGGACACAAAACAGCATAAAGTAATGATTCTCCTCTGTCTATACTTAATTTTTGTCATCCTTTCATGTTCCTGTTATATTTTTTTCTTCAATAACATACTGTATATTGATAATATTTACTGAAGTTATTTTAGTTTAGATCTTGTAAGCTCTACATCAGTGGTGGAAGTATAAATTATTTTTTTGTGGTACTGTATCTAACTATACCCCCTTTCCTGTGTGGCACATTCTTATTTTGTACCATGCATTACAGTTGCTACTTACCAGGACTAGTATCTAACAAGGAGTCTGGTATTCAATATAGCCCTTTAATTGAATAAAAGGTGACAACTATCTTGCCTGACTAGATGAATTGTTGCTGGTGGCTGAAGGTTCTATGAAGCTAACACAGACAAAAATGAGCCTCAAACAGAAAAGTCCAGGACCTAAATGTTCTAAATTGTGGGATTGGAAAAGTGGGGATGTTTCCCATAGCAACCATTTAGATTTATGTTCTCATTCTCCAATATGTAAAATGAAACAGAGCTTAAATATGATTGGTTGCTGTGGGCAACACCCCCTCTTTTCCAATCCCGCAGTTTAGTAAATTTTGGTCCAGGAAGTGAGTCCTTTAAAAAGTAAAGTTCCCTGCATACCTGCAAATAACTTAGAACAGGTATTTCCATAAGCATCTTTCTTGCACCAGTGGTCAGCATTTTTATGCTCCTTACCTGTGCCCGAAGTGGGCCGGTATACCCAGATATGCTATACCAGGATTTTGTTTTCCTTGCTAAGCTCTGACCCCCTTTATAAACCAAACCCACTCCCAGGGCCACCAAGATGGGGAAAGGGGGTACAAGTTATCCATTATTTGAACTTCAATGCCCACTCCAGACTTGTGATTTTGTGATAAATGTTCTCGTCCATATCCCCTTCTTCCAAACCCCCACTTATAAATACCCACTTGCTCCATACTGTAATAGTTCATGAAAATCAATCATTCATTTTGAACAAAATATTCTGTAAAATTTTAACACGGATAACTAATGGGTAGCACTCCATTAATTAATTACATTACAAAGCCTTATGCTAGACAGAATCATTGAGACCTACATTGGGTACAATATTAAGTGTTCCATATATTGAAACTTATACCGTCTACACCAAAATGTAGTGAGTGAAACTGTTGACAGTGCCTACCGTGTAATAATGTAAACAGATGTAATGTAAACATTTACAATGCAAACACTATTTTTTTTTCAATCAAAGTTTTTTTTTTTTCAATCAAAGTGTAAACACTATTTTAACTATTTAAGTATGTATGTGTCACTTATTAATAGGTAATAAGGGTATCCAGCTCTGTCAACAATAGATCTAATGGCATGCGGAGAGAGGAGTAATGAGGACCTGAACAGTTACATAAACATGAAGAGTACTGAATGGTAAACAGGATAAAGTTGATCATTGCATTGTACTAAAAAAAATGTTCTTTTTCATTTTTTTGTTTTATTTGTTTGCTGGGTTGTGATGGCTGAACTTTTTGTTGAGTGCTACAGTCTAAAAATAAAACCCAAATGATATAATAAGTTTTCAAAGATGTTTTATAAGAGTCAGGAATTTGCAGTTGGCTAATTATTGCTACATATTTAAATACAACCACAAGTAACAAAGAAGAATAACAATATTTCCATTGTACTGTGAAAAAAAGAGGAGCAGAAAGTATTTAAAGCTTATTATTTGATACGTTTAAAAGCAGAACATGGAAACAATTTTTACAGATCAGTAGCCACTGCAGGAATTTTAATTGTTTAAACCTGTTGTAGTCGTTTTCTAAAAGGGAAAATATGCGATTGTTGTAATGCTGTACATTGCACTGTTACCCTGTTCCTCTCCACAATGCAGCACAGCTGAGAGAAATATTCATGTCCCGCAATTGTTTTGTGCTTGGAATGGCTTTTTATATAGAAAATAAGGGTAATTTGTTGCTTACAACTGCATATTGTAAGTAATGTCACTGTGTTTGCACAGTACATTCCAGTAATTCTATTGATGAAAATAAATTACTGGTCACTTATGGCTTCCTGATGGAAGGAGAATTTGTTGGTGATGATTTGAATACAGAGTTACAGCATTCTGATCATGTTACAATCATTTTAGTCAAGGGGATAATTTCATGTTTTTTATGCAACAGATTAAATTTCCCATAATGGGGAATACACTGATCACATGCATCCAATGTAAATTCTCTATTAAAGTGCATTTTATGTCTGTGATTATACTTTGATAGTCATTTAAAATGAAAGTTAAACTCACTTGATGTAGTCTTCATCTCATATCTCATACCAAGCAATCTTTTTGCCCTACATATGAAAAATGTTTTATGAAAAGTCATTGTTATATTGTATTTAACGCCTCTTCATCAATATATGGCCTTAGTAGCTCATTAATACCTACCAGATTGTCCCCTTTTTGGGACAAACTTATGGGAGGGAGGGACAGCGGGACAGTCGCCCAAAAGCATGACTGTCCCACTGACAGTTGGGAGTTATGTTTTAATATCATCACATTTATTGATTGTTGATTGAGAAAAGGAAATCTGCAACCTTATTGAACATTTAAAAGCTGGTGACACTGCCACTAATTAACAAGAGAGCGTTAATTATTGTTCGTTTCTGTCTCCAGCTTTGAAGTTGTCTTTTCTTAGATAACTTCCCAGTCTTTGATGACATCTTGGCCTCCTCCACCTCCACAGACCTCCATGCATGAAAGTAGGACACACTTTCTGAATTTCTGAAGTCGGTCATCATCAGGGATATTGCCAATCACTTCATGGAGAGTTGGCAACTATGGTCTACACTTTCGCCTATTTTACACCTACTTCTAAACTCTGGATCAGCCCCACTGGGCTAAATTTAGTAAACGGTGAGATTGTAGTGAGATTGAAAAGTGGGGATGTTGCCCATAGCAACCAATCANATGTAAGTCAATGGGGTATATTTACTAAGCAGGGAATTTGCTGGGGGATTGAAAAGTGGGGAAGTTGCTCATAGCAACCAATCAGATTTCGAGCTTATATTCTCCAGTATGTAAAATGAAACTGAGAGCTCAAATCTGATTGGTTGCTATGGGCAACTTCCCCACTTTTCAATTCCCCAGCAAATTCCCTGCTTAGTAAATATACCCCAATGTCTCTCTACCTTGTATACCTAATTAATACCTTGATTCTCCTTACATTACCAACTATCAACATGCTGCTGGAATAAAACAACACAATATTTACAAACATAAAACCTTTATTTATGGAAATGCCTAAGAAAGCATCTATTCACAGAGTTTTAGTAAATCCCATTTTTAAAATAAGAGCAACCTATCCAAACCTAGATAGGTCATACTGAAAATAAGCAATTTTTGCAATATGCAGATGGATGTACTGTATATATGCAGATTGCAGCTTATACAAGTTTTCACGTTTCAAAGGATCTTTTTATTCATTTAAATTTAATGTATTCATTTAAATAGCTGTCATTTATGTATTGTTTCATTATCATTAAATAAAGAATGTAAGCTTGTTATCAAAATAAAACCCCTTATAATTTATATTTGTGTTAAAAAAACAAGTACAGCAATATGCTGCTATATATAAAAATTAATAAAAAAAAATTATTCTGAAATAAAACTGTTTAACATTTGTAAGGTGTATAAGTCTGTCTTATAAGATTAAACCACCCACCTTGTCATTTAAATATAGTAGAACACTGAGTTCCCGTAGCACACGAGCACACAGAAGCTAACACAGGCGGATCTGCTACTTTTGCACCCACCTTTTTTGTGCTCACTCTTGGCCAAATATTACTAAACTGCAGGATTTGAAAAAGTGGGGATGTTGCCCATAGCAACCAATCAGATCCAAGTTAATTTTTCATACTGGAGAATGTGACCTCGATTCTGATTGGTTGATATGGGCAACATTTCCACTTTCTCAATCTCACAGTTCAGTAAATGTAGGCCCTGCTGTGCTCCAGCGCAGGGTTAATTCACGGCTCACTTACATATGAAAAATAGGTTGAAATCGTGGGACACAAACCTGGATTTGTTTTTTTGCATTTTGTCTTTAAACACCAAAGTGATGCTTGCTGTTTTCTTGTTTAGATGAAAGAGATATTGTAATATGTACTGTTTCCCAGCAACGACTTTGGCCGAACACGTCTGTTTAAATTCCCAAGCTCTGAAATCTCCAAAGATCATTTAAAAAAATATGTACAACTAAAACTCTAGGGATGTATTCTTTAATATGTTGCTTATTAACCAGTGCAAAATAGAGAATTTACATTTTTTCTGCATCATTTACCCTGAGGCATATTGAGAATACTCTGAATACTCATAATGTGAAACATATTAATAACTTTCCCCACATAGCTGAAAATATGAATTTGAAATAATCTGAGTGTTTCCAAACTGTAGAGTTTATGAAGGAATCTAGGAAACCTATACTCTATAACATTGTGTGTTGCTAGGTTACAAGTCTTTAAGATCCATATTAAGCATGCTTTTGCTTACCTTAGAGTACATACCTTGATTCCCCTCCCTATGACGGGGAGACCACTCTGGATTGTACTTAAAGCCTAAAGCCATTCCTTACTCCAGCGGCATCAGAACTTTTTTCATTGGGGAGGAGCTAGCCCCCCTCTTTGTGGCACCCCTCCCCTCTCTCGCAGCGCCCCACCACCAACTAATTTCCCATCTCGGCATACCCCTGCAGTAACTGGAGTGTCACTGTGACAGGAACGCCATTACACTGTAAGATCGGGGAAGGTGCTCAGAGAGCACTTTACCTGATCTTCCATGGAGCTGCAGCACCTGTAACAGGCTTACTGCGTTCTGGAGGGGGGCAGGGAGAGCGTCCCCTTCACACGCTACAATTTAAATCCCTCCCACCATTCCCCCTAAATACCTGGCGTGTGCACATACCCTCGGCATGACTACGTAAATTGCGTAGGTTACACAATTTATGTAGCGCTTGCAAAATGTAATGCACATGTACACTCCATTATGCAGCCAATATCAGAATCCAGACTGTGGAAAAAGACACATTTACACAGTCTGGTTCCAACCCTTATTTATTCTTTAAATATGTTTTACCCACATAATATAAGCACTAGTGAAATATACAGGAATAATAAATGAATAACAATATGTAATGCAAATAATTCACCACAAACTGGGATCAATATGATCATTGCAGCAAAGGTTTATGGGCAGTATTTATAAACAATCCACAGAAAACTAGACAGCATTGTTTATATTGGCATCTAGCAGCTGATCTGGACCTTAGATTGTAGTAATGTTTTACAGACATATACTCATATGAAAAATGTCAGTGTGTACCCTGTTCTTAGGACCATAACAAAAACAGAGCTTCCCTGAACTAGGTCTTAAAATGGACCCCCGCCTAAATATTGGAGGGTCTCGTTTCTTGATTTCACCATAAACAAAACCCCGGATGATTATTTCCAATGAGCTCTTAAAAAATTACTTTTAGTTTCCTTTCCCACACAAATGTAATGGAGGTAAACATTTACTTTGTAAAAGAACTGTAGTAGAAACCCTACTTCACACTGATTAATGTGTTTACCCTCTTCATACTTTTAGTAGTCTTTATTTAAGATTTTATCCGGTGGATAAGGACTTTTTTCGACAGTATTATGGCATGTCATTAATTGTAATCAGTAGCTTTATTATTTGAATACATTCTTCCACAGTAATATTATTATTAATAATAATAATAATATTAATAAATGAATAATAACTCATATTCATTAGGCACCACAAAGTGTCTGTAGTGCCGTACAATGGGGAGGACAGACAGACAGACAGACAGACAGAATGTGTGGGGAAGAGGGCCCTGCTCACAACCTTACATGCTAAAGGAAATTGGGGATTTGATACATAGGGGCCATTACACAAACACTAGGGACAATTTAGTCAGCTGGCAATTAACTTACTGGTATGTTTTTGGGGTGTTGGAGGAAACCGGAGCACCTGGAGGAAACTCACACAGAGACGGGGAGAACATACAAACTCCACACAGATAATGCCCTGTCTGGTTATTGATGTTACAACCTGAGTGATGTGAGGCATCAGTGCCACACAGTTTCAGGGGTACATAGTGATTACATATAGTGGTTACATAGTCATTACATATATTGGGGAATAATGTGAACGGGTGTGAGATGTGGAGCAACATGGAGTGAAGGCCTGCTAGTTGGAGAACAATGTAGTGGATTAAGAAGTGCAGAGGTGTTTAGAAGGGAAGGAGGAGGAAGATGACAGGTAGGTGTCCCTGCCCACAATTCTTATATCTGGATCCAGTACTGTTCTGTTTGTAGCAAAATGAGTGGTCGCAGCAATGATTCTCTGCATACACTTCCTTTCTCCACCTCCTGACTCACCCCAATGCTTTTTTTTGCTATTTGTAGTACCAGAAAATAATAAGATCCTGCACCACGTAATCTCCCATGTACTACATATAACATATAACACGCAATACATGTAATGGAGTCTATAATACTACTCTTATATTTAACCACTGTCTTCCTTCCTTCCAGGATATCGTAATCCAACCTCCCACCTATGACATGATCATGGTAATGTATAATCATGTCATCTAGTGACATTATGTGGCATAATCATGCACAATGTGAGTCATTCTGGTATGCTATTTCTGGTTGTCAAAATGAAATTATACCTTCACCCCCCACTTCAATCCAAATAAAAATTCTTCTGATCCCATTTCTTGCCACAGGCATTTATTTTACATTTTGTTCCTTTCTATTCAGCAGCCAGTCATTTCTTTATGGAGGTCAGCCAGTCAAGTACCCGATATTTAGTGTCTGGCTTCATAGTGTTTGGTTTAAGGGACATACAAAGCTGGGTATCATCATATCAGCAAATGGGAGCACATGCTGCATACAAAACGGTTATGTGATAATTACATACACATTTGTGATCTGCTTGTCAGATAGTATTTGAACCAGTTGAGAAACGTACCATTCAGGCAGCAATAATAACGCACAATAAAAACACAATGAAAAGATTAAGTCGAACTCTCACACTTGTCTGTATCTATCAGTGGGTCATTATATAAGGGAATCGGTTTCTTCTCAAACCCAGCTGGAATGTGACATGCAGGATTTATGTAGAGTCTGGCTTTCTCCTGACATGTAGCTATTATTAAGGGGAAATGTTGCGCAATAGTTTTTGCTAATACCATTAAGATTAATGGTCCTAATTGCAAGTTCACTAATAAAGTCATAGGATCCAAACAGCAGAGTCTCCAGATGTTTAGAAAGGATTGTTAACTGTATTTTTATATAGGTCTGTGATTTATTTCACCATAAGCAAATCTATCTAATGATAGAGACCTGTAGTATAAATTGTATCCTGATGGAGAGAAGCACTCTTCAATATCTTGTAATGTAATGCCATTAATGGTGTATTGAGAATTAGGGTTATTGTGTCCTAAGTGCATGATTTTGCATTTTTTGGCATTAAACTGTAGTTGTCACACTCTTGACCATTCCTCCAGTCTACCNAGATCATCCATCATTGTTTTCACCCCTCCTGGTGTGTCTACCCTGTTACATATCTTTGTGTCATCCGCAAACAGGCATATTTTACTCTGGATACCATGTGTAATATCACCAATAAATATATTAAATACAGATCCCTGGGGAACTCCACTGATAACCTGAATGGATTCATTTACTACAACTCTTTGTTGTCTATTCTGTAACCAAGATCGTATCCACTCAACTATTTTTGTTTCCAATTTCAGATTTTTTTATATTCAGTAACAGTCTGCGATGAGGCACTGTGTCGACAATATTACTAAAATCTAGGTAAGCTATGTCCACAGCCCCGCCTTGATCAACTACTTTTGTGACCCAGTCCAAAAATTCAATTAGATTTGTTTGACGTGATCTACCCTCTGCAAAACCATGCTGTTTTCTACGTTATTGGATTATATATATAAATAAATATATAGAGATCATTCATAGTGTTATAGATTTTTACTTTTTATTTAATACATAACATTGTATAATCCTGGGCTTAAATTTACTAAACTGGGAGATTGCAGGGAGATTGAAAAGTGGGAATGTTGCCCATAGCAACCAATCAGATTCAAGCTTTTATTTTCATTTTACTTACTGGAGAATGTGAGTGGAATCTGATCCCCACTTTTCAATCTCCCTGCTTAGTAAATTTAGGCTCGAAGGTTGATGGTAAAAACTATATATGACTCTAGCCACAATTCAGTGAAGACAAAAGAATCCAACAATTCATTAGGATAATATCAATCTTTCTGCTCCCCGTGTGTACAGAAAAGGCCACTTATAACACAGGCCATTGTATAATCTATAACATTTTAATAACATTTCCCTATAACTACTTTCTTTTAGTATTTTTCCATGTAAATTTGCTATTCATTCTCTTTGTATTTTTATTTGAACAAACTGCTTGGTTTTTATTACCCTATTTTATGATTTTCAGACAAGTCTATTATCTGCATATTCGCATTTATTTCTAAAAGACACTGCAGCCTCTGCATCAGGAAAAAAGAAGATTTTGTTACCTAAGCAGTAATATAATTAATGGTGTTAGGAACAGAACATAATGCCAAGAACTATGTAATTAAAAGAAATGTGTTAATAGTTCTGATATACATGCTAACTTGCACAATTATTCAAAATGCTCAGTATCTTGGATACAGATAGTGCACAATATACGGAGCAGATGCAGTATTTCATACACTTTCTAGGTTGTAACGTTTTACAATATAAAATATAACAGAATGAAACAGACAATTGTTTGCTGTACACAATTCTTTCCAGGCAAGTGCACAAATGCTGTGTGAAAGATGCAAAATCCAAGGCTGCAGATATGGCCACAACACTATATATACACTTATAAATACATAATAGGTATTGATTATAAAGTCACAAATGTCATATTCATAGGTAGACATTAAGAGGCATAGGCATTGGAACATCAAAATATGAAGGGGGTGTCATCAATAGTCTTCTGGCCAGTGATCATTAATTAGACTGTCTTTTAGTTATACAGATTTGAAGTCTGTGAGTCTCCTGCCAATTCTGAGCAAAATTGAACTTAACTGCGGAGAATCAATGAGAAGGACAGCAAAGGTAAGAAAATCTTTTTTTAAATATTAGGCTAAATAACATTTTTGGTTTTTTTTGTTTGTAATATGGCTTTGCTGAGGTTTACACTTACACCTGTATTGTTATTACCCCCAAACTCGTTTGTTCTTCTCTAAGTCCCAGAATTAAGTTACTGCGTATGTGTCTGCACAGTAATCTGCAATAATCTCTCAGACCATCCTGGGACCTAACAGGACAGGGGAGGTTTCGTAAATCCTGTTGTTGATTAGCTGGGCTTGCAGCAAGAAGCTGCGAATCTGGCTACAATAAATATCAACTGCAGATTAATATATGCAAATAGAGGCCTAAGTCCACGGGAATGATATTCCGCAACCTACTTCAGATCCACCCATTAAGATGTGTCACTTTGGAGGCACAGAAAGTATTATACACGTGTTAATTCATTTTTTCATACAATGATAAAATATATATATTTTACTATTTTTTTAATTAAAATATTATTATTTTCCATTTCGATTTCCACTCGCACTATTAAACCTCCATTTATAGTCAGCTTTATTATACTCTACATGCCAGCACTTGTGCAATGTATTTGGGCACATAGCTGCTTTGCATTTAGTTGCTGTATGCTGCCCGTACTCTACATATCATTGTTTGTAAACCAAAGGCTATTTACAATCAGCTGCATGCACAATGCGTGACAGTGTGCTCCCCTGTATCAAATGCCCCTTTATGTGACCAGTGGTCAGACGTCTCTGAATTTGGGCAACTACTTGTGTGGTCATATTAAATTCATAATCCAAATGTCCGGATCCTATGGCTAGTTTACCCCCATATTACCAGCATCAGCAATTACTGATGAAGGATTAAGTGAACATAGCGATTCTTGATTTAAAGTAAATATGTCTTCATGGGACAGAGAGTTGAATTTTTGGTGTTGACTGATTTATCTCTATTTACCAGAAGTAAAAAATACTGCCTTTTAAGCATAACTGTATAAAACCAAGACATCTAGCGATAATCATCAAAGCTTAATAGATCAAAATACCATAGCTTTTGGGTTTAAGAAATCGAAAATTCATGGTATGCAAACATTTGTATGCTATTAGTTAGATTGACTTATTATGGACTTATTATGTAAATTTTATGTGCACCGTTTATATATTCTGGTAAACAATGTAGAAATGCCAACCAAAGATTATATACTTAATCTAAAACATGTGCCTGAGAGCCTTATGCTTTCAATTATAAAGAAATATTTCCTTTTCAGATATCCTGTTCATGCAAAATGTTTAAAGTATACATTTGTTGCGGAATTTAGTATAGTAAATGCATAAATAAAAGCTCAGGACTGTCTACAGAAAACCGTGCTAAATATCAAATGCAAATTAAGTGATGTTTAATATGGGAAATAACTGAAGATTAGGGGGTGTTTAATAAATGCAGAATAGGGAACTCGCATTTCAATATAGTTCCTTAAGGTAAAGAGAGATCACATGCTTCGGGTATACGTCATTGCATTACTCCATAAGGGATGCATTCATGAATTTATTATTCTGACATATTTATTTAATGGCAGAATGGTGTAACATAATATAACATATACTTAATTAATTGATCTTGCCAGTTTTGTTTGTGCTGTTTCTGGTGTGTGTTTATATCATACTACTAAACAAAGCTAGCTACACACTACACAATAAAAACATCCAACTATTGTGTATATATGGGCCACCGTGCCATTGGTGTTTCAAGGCTGCAGACCGATCTACTGATCAGCATGTGCGGCTTTTAAAATCTACCACCGACCACCGGGGTCTCATGTATTACCAAGATCTGGCGCACGTTTCGGGTGGTTGCTGGGGCAGTCAGTGAATGGGGGAATGCACGCCTGTGATGTCGCCGGGTCTTGCTAATACATATGGTCTATATGTACTAGTGAGACCTCGCAGGCGGAGGTGAGACCCCAAGGCCCAAATTCGTCAGCCAGCCCCTGCTGGGAACATAATGGGGCCAGGGCCTGTGCTCACATTAAACAGTTGCATAGGGTGTAACCCTGGGGACGGGCAGTAGCCGAGGCACAGGGGACAAAGAGTGGAAACTGAATAGATATAGGGATAAATATATATATATATATATATATATATATATATATATATATATATATATATATAAGAAGAATCTTCTGATCTTCACCTTCAGTGTCCGGAGTCCTTCTAACGGGCCTGCGTAGGGCTGATACAGGTTAGGTTGTTATCTAAATCCAAGATAACCCATGTTGCAATGTGAAGGAGCAAGTAAATTACTTTTGCATGCAGGGTGGTGCAGAGGTCTGATTAGTATGGACCAGCCCTTACTGTCCTATTTACATACCTCCCTCTGCCCCCTGTTTATATATTGTGTAATCTATTCTGCATTCAGTCTCTGAATCCAGGCTGCAGAAAATAATGGCTTTTCCACGGTCGGGATCCGCTACTAAGATCCTTGTCAGTATTGTACAAATGACTGCATGTGATTTAATTGTTGCCATAAATCCATATATAATTTACTTTATTATTTTAAAGTTATTGTTTTACCTTTAGAACTTGTCACAAAGACAAATGTTTACATTAATACAAAGTACAGTACATGCAGACTTGAATTTTCATTAAAAGTTTACTTAGAAGCAGATATAGATACTTTATATCTAAGTGCATGTTAAATTATATCTAACTGTAGCTATTTGGAAGCATCTCAATGTCATTGCATCTGTGCCTTAGGTAATATTTGTCATTTTTATGTATTATATATTTTCATTGCTGCTATTATCTTTGTAAATGAATACTTATAGCTCTAAAATAACTTCTATGCTATGTGTCGTGTCTTCTTCTTATTACAGTGCTGACAAGCTGTATTACTCCCAGAACCTCCTTGAAGAAATCCTCACCTACCGCGGCTACTGTTCTTATAGACTGCTCCTTGATTACCAATACCAAGGTTATGGAGACAGTATTGGGAACGTATAGCTCATATAGTGGGATATTATTTTGGAACTGTCATGCCAAGGTAAATACTTCCTATAGTGTATTTGGGGTTTTAATAAGACTAAGGATAATGGGAAATATTAGATGAACGGTCTATGTAGACAAAGTACAAAGGACATAAGACCAGTCATATATTTAAACTGAAATGTTGACACACGCAAACGTTAGAGAAGAAACTACAACCAGCAAAGGAAACCTTTTAAATGTATGGTGCACAATGAGCAGCCACAACAAATGACTCCCAACTGACTTAACAATGGCTGCGCCCAATTTTAAGTATTCTGGTTACGCTGGTACCAAGTTTGAATCTGAAAGATGAATCATTGCATTGAATTAGTTGCCTTGGCGCATAGCACTAATGTTTTTTTTAAAACATTGTTTAAGGAGGACTGAGCTGCATTTCCTTAATATAATATTTGGAATGCAACATATTCAATGAAATGAATAAGTCGTCTGCCATTTGGCATCATGGTTAAAATACAAGACCTTCTGATACCTCTATACAAGCTTTCACAGTCCACAAGAATATTACTAGAGAGAGAGGTACTAGCATGGCCATCGTCAGATATAGCAGGGTCAGGTATTGCCAACATTGGTGAGACCTGGGGGGGAATTCA
>JABWIB010000406.1:82490-108611 GCA_016617825.1 Platyplectrum ornatum
TTCGTCAGTTAGTGAATTCCATTTTTGTATCCTTTCTATGGAAAAATTCGTCACGCCGAACTTTCATTGACGATATGTAAACGTCAAACTAAATGACGAAAAAATACTCATTCGTCACTTAGTGAATACACAATCGACGAATTTGTCAGCAATATCGTCAGCCACTGACGAATACGAAAATTCGTCAGTTACTGAATTCCCCCCCTGGTCCTCCGCTCTGTGATGTTATGAAGTCACAAAGTCCATCCGGGCCAGAAGCTCATTTAGATGCCAGTACTGGTGTCTAGGTGAGTTCTGGCATGCAGCAACACCAAAGGGTATACAGATAGAAAGCTTCTACACAGAAGTATTCCCTTACATACAACCTTAGTGCTGTGAGACATAAGTGCTACCCACTGAGCCATGTCCCCTGCAATTCAACATGGCTTTACCAACTTTTTTCTTTATGCTCTCATGTTCTGGATCTGGTCCTATATTATTTCTGACTAAAATTTTACCGACTTAGAGCATAAGCAACATTTTCGTTATACATAATGTATACTGCACTATTGAATGGAACTTCATTGTGCTTGACTGTAGGTTATAAACAATAACCAAACATGAATGCACAGCCTGGATCCTACTTATGTTTGTGCATCAATTGCACTTAAACTGTCCTTTATTTGTATAGGATATTTCCTAAATCATTTTTGCTTTTGAGTCTGGAACAGATCCAAAGTGTCTATAATACTAAGTGACCGACATTAGGTCATAGAAACATAGAAACATAGAAAGTGANGGCAGATAAGAGCCACATGGCCCATCCAGTCTGCCCCATTGTGTATTTAAAACTATTCCAACCCAAATTTANTCACTATTTNNTTTGAGACTCAGAATNCCCTTATATTTATCCCAAGCTGCTTACACTGTTCTGTAGTATTAGCCTCCACCACTTCTGATGGGAGGCTATTCCACTTATCCACTACCCTTTCAGTGAAGTAATTCTTTCGCACATTGAGTCAAGGTACTGATACAGCAAACTCTGCTGTCATATGATCTGTCTCGCACTGTTATAGTCCAACCCCAACCTAATTCCCAAATCAGCAAATATCCCTTTTATGTTTGTTTGCCTACACAACCTACACATCTCAGTATGTAACCTGCACTCTCAGACACATTTGATTTATTTTTTTACCCAACAGCCAAAAATACTTTGTAATTTAATTAGACATCAGCATAGTAGAGTTCAGTAATTATACAGTAATCCCCAGTAATAATGCATAACAGTCATACTAGAAATATGTTACACTTCCAATGTATCAGTCATTGTATATATAAGTGTAGGAAGTAGGCTGATACAATAATGAGACTACAGCTGCCTCGTGCTTAGCACAGCACCATCTATGGCCATAGCATTGTGCAAGCCTCTTGTATTTGCTAATTTTCCTGAACTCCATTCTTGGCTGAATCTGGGAAATAATTAAAATGGAATAGCTGGGCTGCAGTTAGATATGTAATAATCCGCAGTATCTGGTTCAGACAGGTTTTGGGTGCCTTTTATACACACTAATGTTGATACAAATATTACCAAGATACATTTGGCAGCCGAATAAATAAAAGAGAGGACAATTATAAGCAGTAATAACTTCTCTAAATATTGTATTTTCACATCTGCTTTTTAATGCCAAGAAGACAATTTTAAGACAAGCTATACATTGTTTACTGAAGGCAATGATGTTAATCGACAAAGTGCAAACATTAAATGTCCTTTAAAATTAATTTCCCATGACTTTAAAACTCACTCACTCACACACACACAAGCACAATGCTGAATATACTAACGCCAGAGGAAATCTACTCATTTCAATGAGGTTCAATCTCAAGTTGACAACAGTCCTTTTGTCAGCAGGAAATCACATTTAAAAATAGTTGTAAGAACTATTTTTGTACTGAGAACAAAGTACTGTTCTGTGTTACTGTATATGATTTATTTTCATCCCACTGAACATATCACAGGAGTTTTTATAAACATTCCACAGAGCTTCACTGCAGAAAGTATTGTTTCTGCTTCTGCCTAGTAACGGTGTCTTTTAAGATGAGTTTTACGTATAAATGTTTTTGTAAAATATAATATCTTGGAAATGATGTCATTCGGATATGATGAATGACATGCTTGAATTCCAAGAATATGGAAAACAGATCTTTTTAAGAGTTGTTATACCTAACAATAAGTGGAGGTGCAGCACTGGATAGCCCCTTAGGATTCAGAAATGATCATTCATAGCACAACTTCAAATTACAATTTTAAAATGAACTCTGTTTACTATTTGTGTGCAATGAAAAAGCAAAGTGTTTTCCCTGCAGAGTAATAAGATCACATTTTATTTCCCACTTTAAAACGTGATTTGTCCAGGTACAGAATTGCAGGTACTCGCTTATAGCTCCAATTTCTACATCAGCTCATTATATGAATAAACATAAGCAGACATTGCATTTTATTTCTTCATAATTACAGAGTGGCAATCTTGCTCTTTTTGTTGGCATAACTCAAAGTACTAAAATAAAATTCAGCATAAAAATTTATGGACAGAGGTATTTAAATAAGTCAGTGAATACTGGATATCTGTACTAAAAGTTCATCTGCTGAGTGACAGAATCAGTCTCCGTACTTATGCACAGTTGGATATGGCCATTTAAAAGACATGTGCAGTACTCCTCAAGCATTTAGACAACAATTCTAAAGGTGGCCACCCAGAACGACATCTCATGGTGGCCATTCAAAAAAGAGGTGAGAAGTAGGACAGAGCAGAGGAGAGGGAAGTAAGGATAGGGTAACATTTTTTGTCTATACTTTATATATAAATAAATATATATTAAAAAATATATATATATAATTGGCTTATAGTCAGCTAAAAGATATACAAAGCACATTATACAACACAACATTATACAACACAACACAACATCCCAATATTTAGGAGGACGAAAACTGAATAAGTAAGTCCCACCCTTAGCTCCACCCAAGCCCTGTCATTTAAAAAAACCCCAAAAATCTGGTCGCCCTTACTGAAGGGATATAGGCATACCTCCCAACTTCTAGCTGCCNGAGGTCGGGACACATTAGCCCCGCCCCCGGTCAGCCCAAAACCCGCCTCCGCTCCGCCCAAACCCCGCCTCCAGACCGCCCAAACCCCGCCCCGGTCCGCCCAAACCCCGCCCCTGTCCCGCTAAGCCCCGCCCCTTTTCCGGCCGCGATCGCGGCAAATATCATTTTACAATTAATATGTTAGCAGTATGTCCCCTTAGCGGGACATACTGCGTGGCGGGCGGGACAGCGGGACAGACCCCCAAATGCGGGACTGTCCCGCTAAAAGCGGGACAGTTGGGAGGTATGATATAGGAAATAATAAAATGTACAGAATTACAGCTGAGAGGTGACATTTCCAAACTGCAGTGTACAAAGCATGTGTGTGCCATAAGCCAGTATAAAAGTTTTGTCTTTTTGAATAGAGTAAATATGAATAAATAAGTACCAAACACATTGCAGTAGGCTTTGTCTTAGTGCAAACTTGCTCCTTTGTGTTCTTGCTCCTAAATCCGCAACCAGTTTTAGATGTATTCTGCTGCCTATTCTATTTGTACATATTTCAAAGTAATAGGCCGTGATTGATGATGCAGGCACAACAGTGCTGTTTTCATCAAGAGCGAATATACTTTGCCCAAGATCCTTACTTCTCCTTATGCAAATAAATGAGGAAAGTAAGCCTGTTGTTAACAAAACATTTATTTATCCCAATCAGTCACAAGAGGAATTCAGGACAGACTTTTACTTACTTATGGCAAGGGTCAGTGAGCAATTTGTGGATGATTCTGTAAGTAAAAACAGCTGTTGTAACATACAACAAAGTACAGTACAAAATGTAAAGTGCTTCCTTTACAACGTTACAGATGGTGAGAGGTTGGTTCTGCTATAAAAATAAAAGCCGTGCATGTAAGTGAATAGTAAATTTAGTGTGGACAGATATTTGGAGCTGGTTACAAGGGGGTTAAATGAAAATTTATGCTTTGAACATTCCAGTAAAATTAGGCAATCGGAGAAACTCAAACAAGAGATGTGAGTGCGGATCTGCTACAACTGTGATGTCACAAAGCAAAAAATATGAATTATTACTAACAAAATAGCCGGCTAATAGCTGAAGATTAAAGAACACTCAATAAAAGCTTTGAGTGGAAAAATAACTTCAAAGACATTTAATTCATTTCTTATGAATGTATATATAAAAGAATGTGAGGAATTTCACTCGTATGATTATGGAAGACAGATCCCTATGACTTTTTTTTTTTTATCCAAATCTCATGAAAACAGAACTTACACTAAAAAAATAGAATAAAAAGAATAACTAAAAATAATAAAATATGCATAAAGGCTCAGATGAAAGGCATACGGAAATGATAATGCTGTATACTATTGCAAGAAATGTTGTTGTGTATATATATATATGTAGAACGTATTCATTCTTATTTTTTTTTTCTATGTAATGAAGTGTGCTATTTATAAATATAATCAATGTTAAAATCTATAGAGATGTGCATCACTAATGAACAGGCCTTGAGATAAAGACTTGACATTATAGCATTACATCATGAAGTCTTATGGTGGGGTTTGTAATATTTCAGACCTTTTTATATTCATATCAGAGACAAAAAATATTAAAATAAACATAAGTGAAGTGAAGGTAAATATGTGCCATGAAATACACCCACGTCATCCCTTTTATTATCATTTCATATTAGTAACAATTTATTGACATAAATATCAGATGACACTTTAAGTAGGCTATGGAATGGGGCAAAATATGTTAATTAAGAGGCTCAGAGCGAATCAGAGCAGCAGGGTTTATTTTGCACCTCCTACCATCTGAACAATTTATATTTACTTGTCAATAAAAGGTTTCAGTGTAGTTTTGGGACCCTAACCCATCACCTCACACTAGAAACATAGATAATAGTGACATTGGTTGCGTCAGCAGTGTCACAGTGGATAGAGTACACTCCCTGTACAGAGAGATTGTCTTTCCTGTTTCCAGCTGATTGACTAGAGAGCAGCTATTCTAAAGAACAAAGAACACATGGCAGCCCTATATAGGTCGTTTACCATCCCACACTAAAATACAACAACTGCTTTGATCTTACATCTTGGTATAATCAGGAATTACTCTTATGTCACACTCCCCTCCAAGAGAAGTAGTAGCTATACCTACACTGGGTTCCACTCTACCCTATCTGAGCCATATATACCTAATATACCTATATATGCATCTACACAATTTTATTGACTGGTGTTATAATATTGTATATTACTAAAACCCATGCACTGTACATTTTTCTGTGACATAATTGAACTTCCATTTAAGGACTTGTGCTGCTTTTAAGAAACATTAGGCAGCCCCCTAGGGCGTCAGACCTGAGGGAGCGCCACAGAGGACCAGGGACAAATGAACCTTATATACCATGTTGTCACTGTGGAGGAAATAGGTATGTAAATTCCAGCTAGCAGGATACTGATTATAGATATAGATAGGGATCGTAATATATATATATATGTATATAAATATATAGATAGATAGATATTTATATATAACACATATGTTCTCTTAACTCTTGTAACGAATGTCAGGGGTCTAAAAAGAGACTCTTATTGTTGTGGATGGTAGAAAGAATTAGAATATGTTTACATACAAAACCACAAACAAATGGTGGTATCACAATAAAGAATGCCTTCCTGTACCACCCCTGGATTGCAGCTATGACAGTGTAGGTGTATAGGAAACGTTTCATTCCAATGTCTATTCTTGAGTAATTGTGTAAGGGTTTGCTGCCCTGTTCTCAGTGACAGCTATATTAAGTCACATCTGGTTAAAACTATGCTTTCTGTTTAGACCATAAATATATTCGAAAAGAAAACATACAACATTCAACCAAAAAACAAATAATTAACCTAAAGTCATTTAAATGTCTTCTGATTTGTAGTATATGCTTATACTTTTATAAACTTAATAAAATAAAAACATCACACAAATGACACTGAAATGTAAATATGTCTTAGAAATGAAAGTACATTTATTATTTACACTGTAGTATAATCCAGTGGGGTTAAAGCTTTATTAGACTAATTCATTAATGACTGTGGATGTGTGGTAGGTCTGTGGGGCTGTGTTTACCTGTGCTGCATGCGTTCATACTGCGCCTGCATAGAACCGGGACTTGCAACCATAACTGGCTTAACATTGTACTTATAGATATAGGCCTTATTGGCTAGGAGAGTTATTTATATTGCATAGCACAGGCTGGGCTGAGGAGCTGACATACGGATCTTCTTCATTGGTCACCTGTCCACAGCGCAATGTGTGTTCAGTGCAAAAGACCCCTACAGTACATTATCAAAAAGACTCTTGGGACTAGATACACTAAGGCGCAGGGCCACCATCAGTGGTGGGGGGGGAGCCGGGCCTACAGTCCCGGACTTGGCCGTCCACCCACCCCCTGGCAGGGGCGCCGCGCCCTGCACAGGTGTGGCGGCCGCTGCCGGCAGCCTGCCTGCACAGCGAGTTCAGGCAGGCTTCCGGCAGCAGTTGGCACACCAATACAGGGCGCCGGGCCACTGCCTCCTAAAGGCCCAACAGCCTCCTGTGCTGACGACGTGACGTCACAACATCACAATATTCTAGAGTTCTGTGGGTGGCCCAGCCACCCGGGACTTTGTGAGTCCCAGCGCCCCTGCTAAGGCGGACCACATCACTGCAGGGGTTTGGCTAGCCCAGACACTTTAGTGAATCTAGGCTTTGATTAGAATGACACAGTATAATAGCGCAAGAGTATATTTTGCTGCTTTCTCCGTTATTATCCTCAAATCTTTGAATAAATAAAGGGTATTTACACTCTTTTACACTATTTACATCTATAATACACAAAGTAACATGGCAAATCTCCATCTCCATACGTGATCTGCAGCCTGCATCCTTGTATTCATCCTGTCCTGCTTCCTCTTCGAGCAGTTGCTATTAATCACATGTAAGCCGTTTCATCTGTATTGCAATGCTGATCTTGATTATGCACATAAATATAAATCACAAAAGCACATCCATAAATACCAAGGCCTGAATGGAACTGGGGCAATACTTACAAGTGCAAGACTACAGGAGGCTCAATGAGTGCCCATGGCAGCTGCTACCCCTGCTCTATAAACTGTCAGAATGACAGCTTCAAAAAGTACATGGTGCTCCATGTAGGAATGCTGAGCGCTGTTTATAAATACTGTATATACTCGAGTATAAGCCTAGTTTTTCAGCACATTTTTATGTGCTGAAAGTGCCCCCCTCGGCTTATACTGTCCTGTATGATGTCAATAAGTTATCCCAGGGGAAATTAGGTGCCTCGGCTTATATTCGGGTCGGCTTATACTCGAGTATATACTGTACATTGCAAGCATCAGAGCACACCTACATGGAGCGTCATGTGCTGTTTGAAGATGTCAGTCTGACAGTATTTTTTCCATAAATATTGGGGGATCAGCCCCACCCATTGCCACGCCCATTACTACACCCATTACCACACCCATCCATCAAATTTTACCATTGGACACCATATACCAAATGCTAATATAAAAGAGGTAGCAAAATACAATAAATGATGATGACGCGACTCCTTGCATTACCAATATCATCATTAATGTAATTAGAATTTTGGCAAAAGGCTATCTGTCCTCAACTGTGTTCTATAATATTTTATTATTATTATTATTAATATGTATATAATATATGCCGCTGCATTGAAACCGTTATATCAAGTACTGATTTCAGTTAGGAATAGTTTTCTGTGTTTGTGGATCACACATGGAAGCAGCAGGAACCAGGGACTCTTATATGTGTTAAAATTAGATTAATCGAACAATATAGGTCATAAATAAAGATATAATATTTATTGGAGATAAGCTATGACTCAGTGATATTTTCATTGCTTTTGAAGTTTTTAAACCTTGGTTAAATCTCAGTGTCTGTCACTTGTGTCCTTGGGAGAATAAGATTAGTGTTGTGTGGTAAATACAAAAATTGAAGCCAGGAAGTCATTGCTGTAAACTTCCATCATGCGGCATATGCACATGAAAAATGACACGATATCCGCGAGGACTCCGAACAGTCACATTATAAAGAATGAACAGGGGGAATACGAATGATGTGTGTGCAAAAGATAAAGAAAACTGGGTCTAGAAACTTGTGGATGACTGTGAATGCATTTTTGTTACTTATGTTTTGGCTTAAATCCCCAAAACCGACAATTGAATATGTACCGTGTTTACTCGATAATAAGACCCACCCCGAAAATAATCCCTACCCCAATTTTTGTAAAACCATCCAAAATAAGCCCTGCCCAGAAAATAAGTCCCACACGAAGATAAGCCCTACCCCGAAAATAAGCACTAGCGAATTCCCCAGTTTGTAAATTTTAAAAAAGCAGGACTGAGGGGAACGATGGGTATAAAAGCAGAACTGGGGGCATGATGGGGATAAAAGCAGAACTGTTAATATAAANCTCTGTCAATGTTAATTAAAATAAGACCTACACCGAAAAGAAGCCCTACAGTGTTTTTTTGGACCTTATTATCGGGGGAAACACAATATATTGTGTGCATTATAGTATAATTCTAATGAACTATTATTTACATTAGATGAGTATTACCCAGGGTTGCAAACATTTGGTTTCTCCCTCCCATGGCAGCATCTGGGGGGGATTTATGCAAATCACACCTGTAGCTCCAACCCCTGAATAGCAAAATAATGTATATACTATGGATGGACAGGGCTTGACGTCATTAATTCCCATCCTTTCTTTGCAGTGATAGGGGCTGGAGGCTGGGGTTTAGTGATCCTTATGATAGAGCAAGTGATTGCTGCTATCAGTTACCCCCTGACTTATGCCATGACTGTTAGTTTGCCAATTAAACATGAGTGAGAGTCGCGGATTCATCTAGAACCCTTTCAGTGTTTGGTTGGATACATTTAATACTCTTTTACAACACAAACAGTTCTGTCTCTGGAAACAATTTTTGCTGCAGGATCGATGTGGGGCAGCAGCGCTTGGCTGTGTTTGCAGCTGACCACTTGTGAATGAAATTTCCAACTGAGATTGATTGCTATGCAAGCATCCTGCAAAGAGACATTGAGTGCTATAATGGCTGAGTACAGGATAATATCTGTCTTTTATTTATCTTAAATAACCTCTTAAAATTAATAACATTATTTCTTAAATGCATGCTATCTGATGTTGTAATACACTATCTGGAAACATAATAATGATTTAACTTAATTGTTGGCTGTTTTACAATAGCATATATAACATTTTTATTTGTTTATTATTTTTATTGGATCAATGAAAGAAATAGATACATAAACAGAAAGTATGCAATAACAAACATGTACAAGAACATTTCCAGCAGTAGGTATATATACATATTCAGGTCATGTATAAATAATAAGGGATTAGAACTTAGAACTATGAAAAGGATATATATCTATATATATATATATATATACCTTTATATCTATTAGTATCAAGGACAATTAGGACAAGAGATACTGAAAACGTCAAAGCAAGATTTGTATAATGTTACATAACTGATAATTATGACCAGACCACCTAAGGAAGTTATGAGTTGTGAGTGGGTAAAACCATGTTGAATTGCAGGGGAGGTAAAATTAATATCAGTGTGTGCATGCAGGGACAATACTTTATTTTTGCATGTTGCACACAGATACTGACCAGTGTTACTGTTACACTGTTATTACACTTGGGCTAGGAAACATTGTCTCTCAACTTTAATACTGTTTGTAACTAATGACATTTACCTCCCCTGCAATTTAACATGGTTTTGCCCAGGTGTAACTTGTACGCTCATACGGTAAGTCACCTCGTTTTTCATTCTGGGTATAGTCCTCTGTATGCAAACTGATCCCACCCAGTATTATTGTGATAATTGAACAAACCTCACTATGTCAAGTAATGAAAGTAAAAAAATAAAAGTAGGTATTACAAACCATTTGTATAATATATTATGAGCTCAACATGATTCACATACCTTTGCACTTTATAGGCATTTCAATGAAACATTATAAAAGCTCTTTGGGTTAATCATTAATATTTCTCAAATATTAAACAGTCTTATACACAGTGAGAGGATAAATATTAACAATATAAAATCTGATAATGAATATATTGCGGCAGGTTAATGATTTGTTTACTTCAGGTTGTAAACTGTTCTAATAACCAGATATAAATAGTACGCACAATGTCAAGTTCACATGCTGTATAATAATTAAGTCACAGAAATATTATTCTTTATACCCTATAGCTGAAACTTACTAGTACTTGAAAAATAAAACTGACAATGAACAAACTGCAATGTTGGCAGCAAACAGATTATACACACACATACATATATATATATACATATATATACTGTACACCAGTGGTCGAAGTGGAAATTTAGAAGTGATGGTATGAACAGTTAGAAGTGGGGGTATGGAAACACTGAATATAATAGAAGTCAATGGAGATTTGTAGTTTTTCAATTACATTGTTGGGAGGAGTGCCGGTATGGCATACCCCCATATACCCCCCCACTTTGAGCCCTGCTGTACACATAGGTCATTGTTGCTCTGGTACCCTCTGAAATATAAAACATGGTTGTGGAGAGCACTCATGTGCTCTTTCTAGGCTTAAATCCAACTTTTCAGTGTTTTAACCTTTCCCCCCTGTAAAGGAAAGTATTGTAAACTGAAACATAAGATTAAATCATACACGTAGTTAGTAGGTTATTGAAGTCTTACAACCTGTTTGTGGATAAGCTGGATTTATTTATTCTATATAGATATATTCTATAGGGAATATATAATTCTCTATTTTACAGTTAATTGGCAGGTCAAACTAAATAATTATTTATTAAGTAGTTGGCAAAATGTAGTGTTAATGACTGCAGGGAGACCCCATTGGATTGTGTGTCTTTGGCCATCTCAGCTCATTCAGTGTGAGAAGTGGCAGTATGGTATACCACAATATACACCCACATTTTCGAGTCCCAGATCAAACTAAAAATATTTTATATATAATTATTCTACCTCTTCCATCTGTAACATAACAAGAAGCAGCCCTAGGCTGGTGGCAACCAAAAGAGCCATTTGACAACCACCGATGTGGCAGCTGCCTAGGGCTGCCTCTATTCTACGGCTTCATGATTACACTGTACTAAGTCTGTGTATTACAGTATTGATTAAGTAAAGTAACAGAGAAATCCTTTGAGGAAAATATTAACTAATATGGAACCATACTACTTTTGGTATTCATTTTCTATCTTAAATGGATTATCTGAGCTCCCCATGTTATACAGTTCTTATCCTTTAGCACAGATTGAAGGTTTCCCCTTTACTTTACTTTTCTTTACTTTTTTTAAATATGAAGCCAGGGACTATATTTACTAAACTGCTGACTTGGAAAAGTGGGAATGTTGCCCGTAGCAACCAATCAGATTCAAGCTCACATTCTCCAGTATGTAAAATGAAACGGAGAGCTTGAATCTGATTTGTTGCTATGGGCAAAATAGTCCTGCAGTTTAGTAAATTTAGACCCAGGTCTATAAACAGATGTGCAACGTGTCCTTCTACTAGGGCCGGACTGGGACTAGAAATCAGCCCTGGCATTTAATGCACACAGGCCTATCCACCCATCAGACTGCTGATAGTTATCCTCTTTTTTTTCTAGCCAGCAGCCAGTCAGTGAATGGCTGTCTGCAGTGACTGGTGGATGGCTGAAGCTCTCCAGCAGCACATGGTAGGAGCCCATCACTCCTCTGGCCCATCTGGCTTTTGCCAGAAGGGCCAGTCCAGCCCTGCGGCTTCTGCACAGAGTTTGGCCATAACTTATGTAATGTATTAAGGCCTATCAAAGGGTTCATACTCTAAATGACAAATCCATGCCCTACATAACTACATTTATTAATAGCGTGCCATAGTAGAACGTTTGGCCTGATTATGTAACATCTACATGATTTGATTTTCCTGAGGTAAATTCATGTCCATGCTGAATTTCCATGCTATAAATAGCTAACAGTCATTTAGACTACTGTACCCGGCGTCCTTGTTAGCATGCATGTATGAAGAATTCATTCCTTACAGAGTTTGACAGTTGTGCTGAAATTAACATACTCTAAGATTTGCATTCCCTATGCTTGTGATAAAGGAGAAAATAAGTCGGATGATCATATAACCTTTTGATTTCAAGCATTTTAAAGGGGAAAAAATATATTTTACCTTTTGTATAATGTTATCGCATGGATTTATTTCTTATGTTTACTAATAAGCGATTGCATCTAGAAAAGAAAAGACTTGTGATTGTTATTTCATAGCCTTTCTTTATGACCTACAGGAACTCGTAATTACTATATTGTTTGTATATTGAAGTTTCATAATGATGGAAAGAAAAAATAGGTCAGAAGGGAGAGATAGCATAACTTGAATGGAGATAAGAGTAAAGTGTATTACAGCATTACTAAGCTCTGTACTTCAATATATATATAGAATTACAGCCCTATCTCACATTTATAGTAGTTACACTTATTTGTGTTTGACGAGTGTAAATTAGATGAAAAGTTATCTGATTGGTTGGTTAATTTTAGTATTAGTGTAAAAAAATGGGCCATTTTCCACTGTATTTGACATCAGTAAGGTACCAGATGCATATTGTGTATATTAGGGCTCGAAGTGGGGGTGTGTACGGGGGTATGCCATACCGGCACTTCTCCCTACAAATCTCCATTGACTTCTATTATATGTTATGTTTCCATGCCACAACTTCTAAATTTCAACGTCCACCAATGGTGTATTTGCTAGTTGGGAGGCGGTGGTAGTGGTCGAAATAAGAATTTAGTAGTGAGGTTTTGGGGGAGGAAGATGCACATAACGAACATTTCTCCTAAAATAGTTGGTCCAGAGTGAGCAGGGCTTATAAAAGGGTGCGGTGCCTAGCAACAAATAAACATACAGGTATACAATACCGGTGTATATTGGCTCACTGAGTGCTGGGTGGCGCTATATAAATATTACAGTAAGGACGTTCTTTACACCTTCCTTCCAGATCAGTGTAAATCTAAACCTAAGTCTGTGGACTGGAGTCAGACTTACATACTACTGAACTTACAAGCATTACAAGTGGGTAAAACCATGTTGAATTGCAGGGGAGGTATAATGAATGTCAGTGTGTGCATGCAGGGAGAATACTTTATTGTTGCATTGTGCACACAGATACTGACCAGCGTTACTGTTACACTGTTATTACACTTGTGCTGGTAACATCATCTCTCACCTGTAATACTGATTGCAATTAATGAAATGTACCTCCCCTGCAATTCAACATGGTCTTGCCCACCAGTAACTTTACGCTTAGTTCAATAGTAAGTAAACCTGGATACATTCCCTTAAGTGCATTAACAACAAATATAGTTGAAGCCATAACTGAACTAAATTACTTAGATTTTATTATGTAATAGATCAATAGAAATCAAGTATGGTAGTGTGAATGCAGTAGTTTGGGCCTGATCTAATAGATCAAGATGTTTAAATTGTCACTGTGTGTGTGTCCTGCACATGTATTATATAGCACATTGTTTTGATCAACTGTTTTTTCTATACAATATAAATAATAAAAATACAACAATGTATACAATATAAACTTTATAGCATTAAAAAGACATACATACAGTTACACAATATTTTGAATACAAATTCTAATATGGGTGTTTACACATTTACACATCATTAGAAATAAATGCTGCGTATTTTGATTTCAATGTTTCTGCGCATGCTTATTGTTGTAATATATATATGCTTGTAGCTTTTAGGTGTCTTTGAAAGGTGTTTTTTGTGTCAGTCCTTTGACCAATGCATCTTAGCTGGGCTTAGAAGAATCTTTGCGATGATCTGAAATCATAAGAGGTAATGGCGTTTATAACATAATAATGGTACATTATGATAAAAATAGTATGCATTATACATGTGTCGGGTTTGGACTACAGTTGCCTTGGCATTCTGCACATTCTGTCTACCCAATGGAAAGGCAGTGAGACCTATGCAGAACATTAGGTGTCACTATGTGCATGGACTCTCCATGCATGCTGATACAGACCTCTGTACTTCACCTTGTAGGCTGAGGGTAAGGGATGATTCAAAGCTTGAGAGGTGATATTTTATTGTTCAATTTTAGTATAGAGATTAAACATAAAGCTATGCAGTATGATTCTGTTTGCAAATTCACAGTATATAGTACAGGATTGATGTATTTTTGTTTCTCCAAAACCAAATGGGGTGGGGTGCATGCAAATCACACCCAAAGCCCCTGAAGCCAAATGCATGATTTTATTATGAATGGGGGGGGGAGAGGTGACTTGAAGTTATCAAGTCCCGTCCATTCTTTATAACGATTGTGTGGTGTTCCAGACACGATCAATATTATTAACAACCATAATATGTATATGATTGTGGGTTTGAACAAATATCCTTTTATCTTGCTGTAATGTAAACACATCAAAGTAATAGAAGACAGGGGGAGCTCTTTTAGGCTCACTGAGGTTATTGCATGGACGTAACCCAAGGCACACATGACCTAATGCAACCTTCATCTGTACAGATCATAAAAATTAATGTACGTTGAATTTAAATTTTATAAGTCTTTGCAAGGCGTTGAATTAGTTGTACAAATATTTGTTTTATTACACTTCTTAGGAGAAGAACATTGATAGCCAATGTGAAGATCAAAGCATTTATATCATTTTTCTGTAGAAAAAAGTGCACTGGAAAATAATCTCTGTGAGTCCAATTCATATCAAATATTTCCGAATATTGATACATGCATCATTACAATGACTTAGTTATCGTATATGTGTAATTGCATTTTTTTTTATTAGTCTGGCAGTGTACTTTGAGCCTTAATAAAACCTGCAATACCAGGAAACCAAAGTGCAAACAATAATGTTTGAGCAGGAAGCAATGATAAACCTCTATTTACTATTACTGAATGGTAAATCAAGGTGTAATACTTGCTTCACGACTATAATCTAATTGTATTATGGAACACATACAAACTCTAGTTAGTAATTGTTTATCTTTGAAGTAAATGAGATTAAAGAAACTGAAAGAGTTCCATGGTGTTTTGCATGTATTTCTTGGGATTGTTATGCATCTAAAATTCCAAAACTAAATTCCAAAACATATTATACTGCCAACTACTAGGCCTGGTCAATGTATTTTATTTGAGTAACTTCATGTGTAGGCAAAACCTGAGACACTGAAGTGAAGGAGAAGCACCAAGAATATTGGAGACAATGGACCATTTTCAGACTTTAGGTACTCATGACTTACTCAAGAGTGGGCAAAACCATGTTGAATTGCAGGTGGAGTTAAATTTCATTTGTTTCAAACAGTATTAGAGTTGAGAGATGATGTTTCCTAGCACAAGTGTAATAACAGTGTAACAGTAACGCTGGTCAGTATCTGTGTGCAACATGCAACAATAAAGTATTGCAGGAAGATAGAAAAGTGGGAATGTTGCCCATAGCAACCAATCAGATTCGAGCTCTCAGTTTCATTTAACATACTGGGGAATGTGAGCTCGAATCTGATTGGTTGCTATGGGCAACATCCCCACTTTTCAATCTCCCTGCAATTTTACCTCTTAGTAAATTTACAAATGGAAATTTGTAAAAACTAATAGAACTCTGTAGAACCTTCTAGAGGAAATGCATATGTGAATGAAGCCGCAAAAAGCTAGTGTATAAAAAAAAAATCTTTTATACCACGCTCTCTAGCCCATCTTCTTTGTTTAATATTTTTGGGAGAATTATTGAAGTACTGAAGTAAACAGTATAATTTCAATATGAAGCATGCAATGTTTTGGTATGAAAACATATTGTTTAAATTGAGTTCTTTGGATTTGTTCATTACTAACAATGCAATTAGCAAGGTCAAAAAGCAATTTTTTTTAATAAAAGCAAATGTAGATGCCATTCCTATAGACTTTAATTGTCCAGTGTTGACGGCTTTCATTTCACAATTTTACATGATTATTTGCAAAGTATAGAAAAATCAATTTGACACTGTCTCTGTAGAAATCAGAAAGGTTAATTATTTTTTACAATACTTAGTTGCGTAGTTAATGAAGTGGTATCATTGGTTCCTATTTTTATTCATTACAACTTTCTTCAAATGCAAATTAGCATTTGCTTGCTGATAATCAGTCAGTACANCAGAAACAGCTTATGGCATTGAAAACCTCTTGTTCATGTCGCTCGGTAAAATATCTAACGTAGTACGGAGCCAGTTGAATATTTTAATGCTTATTATTTCAATTTTTTGCATTGCTTCTATCAGCCACAATATTGTAGAATGGAATTTCAATCAGTCAAAAACATGGTTAACAAATGTTACAATAATAGTCATTTTGAATAAATAGATTTTCTGAAATGTGTAGCTTGGAAACCGATGCAGATGTTAAACCAAAATAGAATTTATTCAGTATTTCAGCAGAGAGTCATCATAAAAGAAAAGGGGGGGGGGGAGACAAAACCACTGTAATGGATATCTGGATGAAATGTTATTCAATTAAATGTGCAAGTATTGCATCACATAATGAGATGACACAAGTAGTGTTTATTCGAGTATAATCAAACAAATAATAAAACAAACAGTGGACCCTTTCACAGTGCTCGAAGTGGGCCGGTATATGCCGTAATGGCATACCGGCACCTTTTCTTCTGATAAGCACTCCCCGCCCCCTCCAGACTGTAGGGGGCATTTATAACAAAATCGCATGTATATAGGGGACAGGGCTTAGACAAGGGGGCATACTTCCACTTTGAACACCCCAATCAACTTTTGGAGAAGCTCCTGGGTCTCATATGCATGTATTAATATTAGAAAGTAAGAGAAAACACCATGTTACACACTGGCCCAGATGTTCCTTAGGACCCTGACCTCTGGATTTTACCAAATACCTAAACGTAATTCTAGATATTTAAGCTGTCTATACTTAAATGGCCTTTTACGCCACCTGGAAAACGACATACATTCGTACCTGTAATGCCTCTTTATATACATGCAGAGACAGCAGTGAGCACCAGAGAACAGGAGAATCCTCCGGTGGGCACCACACCTAGCATTATTTCTTTATAACTGAGCATGGGCCCCAAAAATGATTTCCTCTGGTGGGCCCAAGGTACCCCAGTCCGACACTGGCAGTGAGTTGCTTTTCGGTCTGTTCTGAGCATGACCAGTATAACTAAATGATGAGATATCCTACTCTAGTGGATGCACATCTCAGCACAAACCATACATTTTACAAAATGATTGGGCTTACACAGGGCTACATCTGTTCCACAAGACATGTAAACACTCAGCTACTCTTCTGTTTTTTTTTTTGTATGTGGGAGCACAAAGAAATGGAAACAAATAGGTTTGATAAAGTGCATTAAGAGCTATTTTTAAAATGAGGCTCATTAAAAGACTAAAGCCATAATAGCCGCAATTGCTGCCATTGATTATTTCTTGGAGATACAGCAAATGGGCTTTTTTGTCTCTTAATTGTAAATAGAAAGTAATCCAGGATGCAACCCCAATAGAACGCTCTTTCTTGGGCCTAAACAAATCGTCTAGAGTAAATACAGATTGTTTTTAAAAAACAACATCATATATTTTATCAAAATGTGAAACCAAAATATGTCACAAACCGAGCAAACATTCATTAATTGCAAAGAAAACTGTTTTGTGCAAAACAGAGAAGTAAATTGTGTTTTATTTGGTTGGATAACAGCCACCAAATCCTGACCAAAATGTTTTAATTTCTTTCAGCGAACAGATCATTGTCAGATAATGTGAGAGCGTCTAATGCCCTGAAATAACACAGCGGTTCATTGTGTTTTTAATTGAATCTAACCTAAGTGCCAAGGTACAAAACATCAGTATTGATTTTTAATTGTATCTCATAAGTATGAATTGTCCTTTTTATCAATATCATTTGTTTGCTATTTCTTTTAATGCCCCGATGATGTTGCTGATAAACCTAAATCCACCAAAGGATCAACAAATAATTGTACAATACAAAGACATTCAATTTATCAAAATAACCATTTATATTTTATATTTAACTGCTCACGTATTTTACAAAACAAAATTTTGTATTCACATTTAAACAGGTCAGGTCAGAAGCAATTGCTGAATCTTACACTTTGCTAGACATCTCCAGTATGGTATGTACAAAGGACCTGATTGCCATAAACTCTTTCCAATTATCCTTTCCAAATTCCATAAACTGTGTTGCCTCATCTACTGGATTAGCCTTAGCACTTCTTATGTTAAATTACACCAGTAGTGGCATACTCGAGACAGGTTTTGCTTTTATACTTCTGTCTCGTCTAATCCAATTCTATGATGCGGTTCTCACATACGTATGCTGGTTTACTCATAAACAAATTTCTGTTATAATAGTGAAATTGATATGTGTTGGTATATAATTCTAAGGATTCTAATGCAGTGGGCAGCCATATATTGATTATCAGTCTAATGTCCCTGGCTATGGGAGTGTTATATTGGAAGCCAGGCATACACCGCAGCATCCGATCCTGTACACCTGGGTTTCCATCTTCAGACAGGAGGCTATTGAGATTCACATCTGATAACCGACATTGCGGTATGAACACGATGGGGGACTCCATATACAGGGAAGTGGTACTATGTTCTTTGTCCTATTGGTCTTATGAAATGACTTTATTATTGTCACTATATTAAAATGTTTATTTTTTAATGTGTCTTTTTATCATCAGACCAAGAAAGAAGAGGGCTGTTGTTTATATTGGACTTAGGCTGTTTTTATTAACTTTGGACTTTTTATGAATTGTGATCATTGCAACTTATGAATATTTTTTGAGGCTTCCATTATTTACCTTTATTGTCAATACAATTTGGATTCACTGAGGTTTTTATACACATCCAGTGCCACACACACCCACGAACAGGGCCACCATCAGGGGGGACAACCAGGCCTATTGTTCCGGGTGCCCACCCCCCGGCAGGGGACCGACACACTGTACTGGCGTGCGGGACCCTGCCGGGAGCGTGCCTGAACTCACATGAGTTTAAATAGGCCCAGCGGCCTCCCTCGCTGACGTTTAGACGCTGTGAAGTCTTGACGTAACAATGTCCTGGCATATTGTGGGGATTTGTGAGTCCCGGGCAGGGTGATCGTGGCGGCGGCCCTGGCCACGAAGGACCTTTCCCTATATTTATAGAACCCTCCATAGCAGCCACGCCCCTTGCACCTCTTCTACTTACAAAGTTAATCACTTTTGCTGGCATTGATACAATCAACAACATTAGCTTGTAAATGCTGACAAGTCAACAGTATTTAAAGTACAATTGCTGGCAATCTGCACTATTGTTAACTCAAAGCCTAACTCTCAGCCTAACCCTAACCTAACCTAAGCCTAACCCACCTGTAGATCTGAAGAGTCAGTGGAAAGAGTGAATTTAAACTCTGTCTGTAAACATCATGTCTGGAATATTGCTGCCAATCACCTGTTCAATGAGCAGATCAGATCCTACGCGCCGACCATATCACTATTATAGTTATATTGCCTCATAGGTAGAGAAAACGTTTCTGCACTTTGAAGATAAAAACCTGAGTGAGATATTCCTGTTTCATTACAGCAGTAAATGCAAACAATATTCTCCAGATGAGCTGATTATTTTAAGAAAGAATTGAAGAGGTTCTATTTTTGGGCTGTGTTTCATCTACATCAGCATGCAGGCACTGTGATAATGTGAAGATTGTCTCGTTTTATCGTGTTTTTTTATTCTTAGAAATGTAAAATGTGGTTTGTTTTCCAATGTTTGGTAAAGAGAACAGATTGAAAGGATTGGTCTTGTTATATGCTGTATTTCAGGATGAGCCACACATCATTATAGTCATCTCACAGTACACATTATGTGGGTTTAAGGGACATAAACACTTAATATTACTTACCACTGCCATGTTGTCACTCCTGGCACGGCTTCAATAACCGTGCTCCTCGAGCCAAAGAGTTCAACAGAAATGTATTTGATCTGTATAAATGATCATAAACAACTCATAAACTCACACAGATCTTTTATGTTATTCATGGTCTCCTGTATCATTTCATTTTTACAGAATTTTGGGACCATAATAAAGCAGTCATATTATACACATCATATTATATTATATTTTTCTGATGACCCAATTACAATACTACTACTACTTCTGTACACCTAGGCCTAAATTTACTAAACTGTGGGATTTGAAAAGAGGGAATGTTGCCTATAGCAACGGAATAGATGCAACCTCTCATTTTGCAGTCTGTAAGATGAAAATAAGAGCTTGAATCTGGTTGGTTGCTATGGGCCCTGTCATTGAGCAAATTTTAAATGCGTTATATTATAAACCTGTAGAATAGTATCCATTATTGACAGTGTTTGATCAGGGAAAATTGTACATCACATCATATGACATGCCAGTTGCCTTGGTTAGGCCAATGGTTCCCAAACTGTGTGCCTTGGCTCCCTGGGGTGCCACAACGCTATCGTTGGGGTATAGGAGCAACACAAGATTTGACATCATTCTGAAGTATTTCTGTCTTTACCCAAATAATTTTTTTTTTTTATATTTACCATTAATTATATACACAGGAAAAATATAGATCTCCCTAAAGCCTAAAAGGCTGTCAACAGAGAAAATCCAGATGCCATCATTTCTCTTTATATTATTGCAGTTGACCACGTTTCTGTTTTCATCTGTTTTCCAGGGCAAGTTATGGGTGTCTGACCATTTGCTGACATTGGACCTTTGACTGTAAGTTCAGGTGTGAAAACAAGTACCAGTTAATTGTAGAATATGTGAAATATACAGTATAGCCATATAATTATAGACCAGTAAATAAAACATATACAGGACAGAAAGATATTAATAACAGAGTCTCATAAGTTGAAAAGTTACTTTCACTTTTAATATGAGAAGCTAAATTGGGACTTTTTTTCATGTTCAACTTAAAAACAACTCCTGTGAAAATGGTTACATAATCCACAAAACTCATAGCTGCATAAGAACAATTATCATGCAGCGTAAGGAGAGATATATGGGTAAGGCAAGCTTAGCTTGATTCCCCCACTCACCCCGTAATCCAATGTTAGATGGGCTAGTGATAAATCAGTACAGTGCATGGTCAGTCTTAAGCATTATTTCACAGAAAATGTAATTATATTATGAGAAAACATAAATATGTAACTATGGGTCTGATCCAGAGCACTGCAAGTCCTGCGTTTGATTTTCTGCTGTTATATTCCAGAAACTCGGACATTGGATTCCAATGTGTACAGGGGGCGACAAAAACCTTGTGTGTACAGGAATCCACTAAGATACCCCTACTTCAAGCCTTCCGTATAGCCTTGCTTTTAAGCACAATAGTAAAAAAAACAAATGATGAAGCCATCCCTTATTTATTAACAGATTTTTATTATAGCAGCATCAGATTGTGTAGCGCTTTACAATTTCAACCACTATTTGGTGGTACCACACTGACTGGATGTGTAAGTGGTTTCTGTTCATAAGCTTTCATATATAGGAGTGTGGTGATGAGTTTAATGGGAGCGGTTAAAAGTTTGGAGAGTAGAGGAAAGTCTTACTGGATGAGAAAGGTTATTCCAGAGAGTGGGTGCAGCTCAGGAGAAGTCCTGTAACAGGGAATCCGAAAATTAGTTTAATGCAGATTTCTCCCTGGTCACAGTGTATATACTCTGTACAGATCCAGTTTAGTAAATGTCCTGTATGCACTATGTTGAGGGTTGTTTTCCGCACCAGAATGTGGAACACTACGCATGTATGTTTTACAACTCAGGGAAATTTAGTCTTAAGTTGGTCAAACATTTTGACTAAACACACTAAAACAGACATAGTAAGAAGAGAGTCTGTCTCATGTCTGAAAATCAGTTTAATGTATTATGCATGCAACGGTTTAAATGAAGCACAACTTTGTTCTGTGTTATATCACATACAATGTATGTTTAATACCACATTTTATGACACATAAACACACCTTCTACAGATGGCATAGTGAGTTTTAGTGCAATATTTTATTTCCTTTCTATAAATATCATACTCCCCAGATGTATACAGGAAATATGCTTTAGCACCTGACGACATTAAGGGTTTGGAAATATTTTCTGGTCTGCAAAAGCCACATTGTCAAAAGCAGAATGCTAAAGTATTACAACATTTCTGAAATTTCTTTTGTGCAGATAAGGTTGCTACACTTTCATATAAATAATAAGATTTGACCTGAGGCCAAAAGCAAAGCTATTATTAAACTGGAATTTAAATTCCAGCCACACACAGAGTACAGTTGTTTTTGAAAGCTATAATGTACTTTTTAGAGACATCCAGATTTATGCACCTGAAGATTGAAAACAAATGGCTTTCTGTTTATTTAAATAATATGCACCAGGATCCCAAAACGCAGAAAGAGGTTCTGTAAATTTAATGTCTCACATGCACATTTTGGCAATAAGCTGATGACAGATTTATCTGGTCTAAGCCGCCATCATTACTAGGAGATTGGTGGATGTCGGTCTTTCCATGCCATTTGCATACATTCACAGTGGCACAAGTATTATTACCATTTAAAGAAAGACAAAAAGAGGCACTTTCATCATGCCCCTACTACTATGTTAGTTTATGCTTGTAGTAAGAAGTAAGTACACAAGTAATTAAGTAGCAACTACATGTACACTGACTACATGAAAGGTTATTAGGGTACATAAGCATTCACTTCATTCATTGTAGTAAACACAGCAGCAATTCTTATTTATAAATGATTACCTAAATTATACACATGATGTACCACACCCGGACTTGAACATACAAGCAAAAAGTAACGAGTGGGCAAAACCATGTTGAATTACAGGGGAGATAAATTTCATTAGTTGCAAACAGTGTTAGAGTTGAGAGATTATAGTCCAAGTCTAATAACAGTGTAACAGTAACGCTGGTCACTATCTGTGTGTAAAATGCAGCAATAAAGTATTCTCCCTGCATGCACACACTGACATTCATTTTACCTCCCCTGCCATTCAACATGGTTTTGCCCAGGTGTAAGTTTACGGTCGTAAGTTCAAATCTGGATCTGGTTCAATATCATAAGTGTCGTGGAAGAGCAACATGTTGGCTGGCATCCTATAAGATATTCTTTAAAAAAAAAAGTTGAAGGCAACCAAATATAAGAAAGCCAGTCCCTGTTTCCTACCGCTAACTGTTATGTTTAACGTTTGTACAATATAAAAACGTTTCCAAAATGAACCAATAAAATTATATGTTTAAGCCAGATTTTAAAAATTTTTATTTTTGTTTAAATTTAATCTTAGATGTAGAATCCTATATAAATCTATATATTCTGCCCTTGACATTAACGCTTTCCTCAATTCTGAAACATCCAGACACTTTGCAAGTTGCAGATAATACACCCTATTCATGAACACACCTGACATATTTTATTCCGTCTTGTATCTGCTGAAACAATCTCATCACCAAACTGTACACACTATTCCAATTTTCACCAAGGGGCCTTCCAAGGCGATCCTGAATGATGTCAGTAGAAGAATAGAACAACGCAGGCACGGGAGTGTACACATCTGTATATAGGTTGTATAATTACTTTTAAGGCGTCTTGATTCTGAAGAAGTTTGGAAAATCATTTGACCTGACCATACAAGCAGGATTGGATGTAATAAGCGGTTTTATCCGCATACACACCCTCATCCAAAATCATGCCGTCTCAATGCTTGGGGGTCAGATTGGACAGGTATTGAATAAGTGTGTCACTATAGCAGCCTACAATGACCATAAGATATATGGTAGAACATTGGTAGAACAGAAGAGGTAGAATATTGCTGTGTCTGTAGACTCAGGGCTCTAACTGATTTAATTAAAAAACTCCAAATCGCCATTGACTTCTA
Source organism: Platyplectrum ornatum (assembly GCA_016617825.1). Classification (NCBI taxonomy): domain Eukaryota; kingdom Metazoa; phylum Chordata; class Amphibia; order Anura; family Limnodynastidae; genus Platyplectrum; species Platyplectrum ornatum. The sequence goes on from JABWIB010000406.1 coordinate 106,583, forward strand.
TTACATAATGTGTTTTCATACCGTCACTTCTCATTGTCCATACCCCCACTTCTAAATTTTCACTTCGACCACTGTGTAGACTCCGATATCAACTAGTAGACCAGACAGAGTCTGTACCAGGAGTCTGGCCAGAATATACACTGTGTACTTTCACATTCATTTACTATGGTACTCTAGAACACATTCACACCAACACTTGCTCATTCATCACTTTGGGGAACAAGACAGTGTGCGCACATGTACAGTATAGAATATTCTTACTACTGAGAGAATGGATTGAACCATTAATAGCCGTAGACAATAGACAATATTATCAGATCATTAATGATTATACAGCCGTGGTAGTGAGAATTGAAAATCCATTGACAAATATAAACAATTATACTCACTGCTCCTGTAACTATGAACAATGAAAACTGATATTATATTTATCTCTTGCCTCTTGTAGTTATGACACATTTATCTGTATCTGACTATCTATCTTCTTTCCTCTATTCTTTCTAGTCTAAAAGGATTAGCTCACCAGCTGTCTGTCTGGCCAGAATAAATGTTTTATTATGTTTTTTTTCTTTTATGTCTGTACACTTCTAATTAAAACTAGCTGTCTGTCATTTTAAGATATATCGACTGCTGTGAAGGTTTAATTTTGGCCCCATAAAACGTGTCCGCAGGTGACATCACAACAATGCCCTCATTACATGTACAGTATGAGCAGACACTGTCTATGCTATGTAGTGTTACTTGCACTACAGTCAATGGGAATAGCAAGGCATGCTGTATAGTCAGAAAATGAGAAACAAAAAACACTGTAATTGGCCAGTAACTAATTACGACAATTTATTTGTAAAACAAAATGCAAAAACATTAGTTAAAATTGCCACCAGCCACGTCCAAGGATTTTCTACTGTCGTGTACATAACTCTAAACAATGAGCATGCCAATTTTGGGTCACCCCCTTCAGACAAGAGGAGGCCTAGGTGGACCCATCCACAAGATAAAAGGGGCCACCTTGTATAACATACAGACTTATCAGTAATCTCTTGGCCACTGGTAGTTTATTACACTTGCCAGCAGATTCCGGATTCAAGTTTGTATAACTTTCAGTTCAATAATGTGGTGTGTGTGTGGGGGGGGTCAAACTGGAACAATATCTTGCCCCTACCACCTGACACCCCATTCCTAGGAGCTACAGTAAAAAATGAAAATTATTTTAAAAAAGAAAAAAAAGTAAAAACCGAGAGGGCAGCCGGCCAGCGGTCACCCTGCCACCCTCCTCAGTAGTTTTCTAGTGGCGTGATGTCATCATGTCGTGCCGATACGTGGCGTGATGACGCCACGCCGTGCGTTATGACGTCACAGGGGTGGGGCGCGGTACTAGGTCTGCTCAGGGCGCCCCCAGACCTAGCACTGGCCCTGCCTGTACCCTTAGATCATACTGGCCAGGGTGAGCCATAAATTGTAGAATACAATCTTTTTACAATATAATATGAAAACTGTAAGTAAGATAAATATGAAAATATAATATGGAAATATATTATGGAAACTGTATGTAAGATAAAGACAGTAAGATCGTTCAATTTATTTGTCCATGTTAAATAACTTTAAATCTTAATGTTGGTTATTATAGAGCTGGGTGCTTGACCTAACTGTTACTGATAAAATATATATTGCTAGATCTAACTGCTATTGATAAAATATACATGTCCCTGAAGAGATTCCCAGGACACTTTTTTTCTAAATATACATTATGGCAAAAATATAATTTCCGGCAAAAATTATATATTTCTGTCTTTGCAATCTTTATTACATAAAAACTGTTTATATGAGGTATTGATTATACCCAGGTCTAAAATGTACTTTTAAAACTTTAAAAAGTAAAGCATTTCCTTTAACCCCTTTAAGACGCAGCCTATTTGGTCCCTAAAGACCAAGCCCTATTTTACACTTTTGACATGTTACACTTTATGTGGTAATAACTTTTTAATGCTTTAACGTATCCAACTGATTCTGAGATTGTTTTTTCGTGACA
>JABWIB010000407.1:4507-14579 GCA_016617825.1 Platyplectrum ornatum
TTTTTTTTATTTGATATAATATAATTACATTTAGAATGACTCAAACAAAAATGCAGAGGTCTAAAGTTTCTGATACAAAATAATTGGTAGTGGAGACAACTATGAAGGCTTACCCGCCACTGACTGCCACTGTAAATAAAATATATATATAACACATGCCTAAAAAGAGAGATGCCACTGTTTTGGTTTTACAATGACAGTTTATTTTTACTATCTCAATAGGAATGTATGGTATCAGTGGTTTTGCATGCAATCTTAAAGAACATATTATGGCAAAAGAAGACTGCACTTTTTTTTTTAAGTATGATTCTGTAGTCTCAGTGCCATTACATACACCCCTAAATGTACCAATTAGTTAACTAATGTATGACTTATTCAGTGCTAGGAGTGTTTATTGTATTTAAAAAACCTAAACAAAACAATTTACAGATTAAGAACATGTAAATGTTTGGAGGGCACTTTTTAAATGAATGAAAAACAAATATTTTACGTGTAGTTTCCCTTAAATTGTAAAGCAAAAGTATGTTTTCTTATGGTGAAGTAAATCTGCCACAAAACAAAATGCTGCGGCTTTCTGCGTGAGTGATGAAGAACAGGAAAGGATGATCACAGATAATCCTAGGCACAATTGGCATACAGCGTAGCATCATAATCCCTGCTGTGGCTGCAGCAGCCTCTGTACCCTCCTCATTTACATCCACAAAAGACTTGTGCACTACTTTAGACAGGACTAAATCATTATTATTAGACATTCCTGAGAAATTAGCTTTGCCCATGTCAAAGGCATCAGACATCCCCATATCACTAAGTACAGATTTCAGGTCAAAACTGTCATTTAGCTTAAATTTCGGTACAGACAACTCCATTTCGGTTAAGTCCATCCTTTCTGGATTTGTCCATTCCAAAAATTTGCTGTAGGTTATCTCACTTTCAAGCTGGAAAGAAACAAAACATTACAAAAGGTCACTNAGTGAGTTTCACAAAACATAGACTGTAGAATGAAGTGCATATATCTAAGTGGTGCTGACGAAGATGGTTGATACCACGTGCTGTTCAGGGCGGTATCCTGTGCAGAACAGAAGGAAATAAAATGGGAACTGTGCAGAACAGTAGTGCTCACAGGTTTCACTGGTCCGTCCAGTAAGGAGGCTGCGTGTCCTTTTTGGAGAGAAATATATTGCAACTATAACATACCCTCAGGCGTATTTTAATTTAAAAAAAAAAATCGGTACACCCCAGGCACACAAAGGGGAGAGGGGATAGTCACAGCACAGCATATTATACGATGTAAACTATGAAGTCAATACACCACTTACAAAGTGCTATGAATCAAATAAATCTGTAACATAGGAATACTAGACATGATTTGGCATTCTATATAACACAAACAACTATACTTGGTTCTTTGGACTTATGGTTTTGAATTTTCACAAAATTCTTTCAATTTAGTTTAACTAAAACACATGTATTGGTCTTGGATTTCGGTCCTGTACTATATGGAAACAAAGAGTTGTGGGNAGAGAAGCAGTGCAATGATGATAAAAGTAATGCACACAGCACAGTCTCTCTCCCTGCAGCTCCCAGACATAAACTGACCCTGGAATCCAGCACCCCCAAGATCGAGCCAAAGCATCCCACAGAGCACACTTTAGGAATCACTGCTTTTGACCAAACCGAGCTGATCCAGAGTTGCACTTACACCTTTTTTTTTCTTTAGGTACAAGTGTAGTCCTGAGAAAACCATGTTACAATGTGAGGAGTGCAAATTAATTTGAATGTTATTGCATTCAGAAAAAAAATATGTTGCTTTTGCACAAAGAACTCACATATTTCAGAGTTTTATATATAATTTAAAAATTAGAGTTGAGCTAGAAAACTTCACCTCTCAACTATACTTTCCTCATCTGCAGTTCAATGTTTGGTTTTGCCTCAGTCTACAACTTGCAACTTTTTACCTTTACTCCCTAACCCCAATGTGTTTAAGCAACACCTGCCAAAAGCATCATCCGGATTTACATTTCTTTGCATTATGTTGTTATTATCATCACATTAAATCAAAAATAGAAGGTTTCCTAGTGTTAAAGTGTCTGTAGTTCTTTTACTCCAGGAAAGGAGACTTTTATGGAAATTATGGAACAGTATTGTCAGAACCCGTCTAAGACCACAATTGTGCACTGTAATAATCTAATTTCAAGTTCATTGTAGTATATTATATATGTTATATGTAAATAGTATATATACAGTACATATTTTATATATGGATAGTATGTTAGTTCACGTATTAATCATGCTGAGTATTTTAAAAACCTGCCAGCATATAATTGGTGCTTTTCTGCAATGTCAAAGGTGTTTAGTAGAGATACAAAATCACTTTCATACATTAAAACCTAATTAAAATTGTAGTTATTGAACTAATACCCAACTTTATTCTAAAGCTTAACTCACACAGATACTAGCTCTCTAATTGTACATGGATGAGCTCTCTCCCACTGAAAATTAACCATGTACCTTTATTTATTTTAAAGTTTCACTTGTGTTTGTGCCATATGTGATTTATTAAAATCACAATGCTGTCACAATACAAAATGTTAAACTGGATAATATTTGTCAAATATACTATTCCCCCATGTACTATGAATNGTGAAATCTTTTATTTTGTTATATAAAGCAGTCTCTTATTTTTATATGAAGCAGTCTCTGATGGAAGATAAAATCTAAGTTTAAAGTTTTCTATTGATAAACAATGTTTATCCATTGAAACGTATTGCAGGTACAAGGTACATTTACAACTTTTCATTCTGGTCAAGTGATGAAAAATTTGCAAATACAANATTATTACACACCAGTAAGAGAATTAGTAAACTATACAAATAAATTATGTAAGTATGAGTAATGTATTTACCTTTTCTAGGCCAGTAGTTCCATCCTCAATGTCATCAGGGAGCATAATGATCATACTCAGCTCATTGTTGACATAGGGCAACTCAAGCACCTTAGTGAACAATTCTCCTACATACGTCATTTGAAATTTTGCCTTTTTATACATCATCTGCACAGGCTTAGTTTCATTCTATAAACACAAGTACTTTAATTACAAATATTGTCTGTTTTAATTAAATAAATACATTTATTAGTAGTCACAAAATAGTGAATTAAAGCTAGGACTGGGACTGTTATAAACAAAAAAACAAGCATACTTTAACAAAACATTGACATTAGCAGCAAGGGAACGGAGAAGTGGTGTCTATGTTATATTTATGTTATTATTATGGTTATAACCATAAAATCAATTAAAATGTAAAGTTTGCAATCTTCAACTTAGTATTTCCAATGTAACACAAAATTCAAGGGTCACTTATGTAATAAGGGTAAAAGGATAACAGGATAAAAAAGATCATGTAAAAAATCTACAATTTTTTCTCTAAAAACCCCCCAACCCCATCACATACCTTATTCAGTCGAAAAGGCATTTCATGGGTGCAGACTTTATCAAACTGGTTTGCCCAGTTTCCTTTGAAGTAGATTGCATTTACAAGCACCAATCTGGTGAGTGCGTCCACACTACCGCTGGGCAGCAGGTCTTGGATTTTACCTAATGAATTGTGAAGAGGGCAGAGCATTAAATGAGATGTGTGGAGTGGCACAATATTTTCACAATGCCAGATTCAGAAACCCAATTTCCCTGCTATCGGATCAATGGACAACAGATGTAGAGGGATAAACAAGTGATGGATCCAGGCATTCAAGTGTTGGGGTATTGTCACGCTATAAAATCTAGATGGTTTATATTCAAATACATTCTAGACTACCAACTTACAGTTACAAGCGATTATACTTCCATACCTACCCACCTGAAATGAACATTATTTCTTCTTGCTTAGACACTTAATTTACTTTGGAGCAGAAAGATTTTGCTGTAAACCAATTAGTGCTCAGGTATTTTATATGGTTAAGATGCAGTTTCATGCACCACCTATATTATACTGGATATATATTTATTTATTACGTTTGCATTACTGTTGCATTTGAATTGATGTTTATTTGAGAAATTAATTTAATATGGGATTGAGTTTAGTTAGCAATATCATGGAGAAATAGATAAATCTTATTAATTATATATGCTATACATCATAGTATTAAATAAGCACGGCACATGTCATTTGTTTGTTTCTAAAAGATTTATGGTATGTATAACCTTTGACTGCAGGTGCTTTATTTAAAACTTTTTTGTGACTGTTTATTTGTGTGTTTGCACATAAACCATTTATAGGTGAATAGTTTTTTTTTCCTTTGCTTCACTATGGGGAGGTATTTAAAATAGTCATTCCTCTTCAATCAGATGTATAGGCAAAATTTAAAGCAGCTACAATTCAATGCAAACAGAAATTCACGAACCAAAAAACAGAAATTGTGGGGGAAAAAAAAAATCAGTTTTCTGGATCCAGCCCANACAAAACAAACAATGTAATAATCTAATACATTTCCTATATTGTGAACTTGTGACGTACATACAGAAAATATACATGCTTTTTTTGTCAGCCTGAGTTTTGATAATGGAATAAAGCTGGTGTGTAGATTCTAGTTGACATGGTGTCAGCTAGTGTCTTTCCTAATTTTTTCCCCTTTAATATAAAGTATGGTACCATTTATTTCGGCATAGATCTATAGCTTACCATGTGTCATTGCTAAAGTCTATAGCTATTAATGCCCACATTTTCAAACTAAGTGAGTATNGTTACTGCAGAGAGAAAAATTTATGCATTGGCTTCCATGGGTCAGAATCCAGGGATATATTTGCTTACTAAGAGATTATATTTTACAATCCTTCATATCTCCATAATATGAAATCATAAATTGTCACACAAGTGTCACTAACACACACCTGTAATGAAGTTTGCTGATATTTATAGTACTCGAGGTCTGATGGTTCCAGAGATAAGCCTGCACAGTTCCATTACTTTTACAGAGTTTTAATACTTTCTAAAAGAAACTTTTGTGTATCTTACACTGAGACTGATAAAAGCAAGCATGTAAGTGCATCAATCATCCAGTTCACCAAACAGATAAGTAGCCGTCTAGATAAAAAGGCTACTTATTTGTCTTATTTATACTAATGGTTCCATTGGCATCTAACTTGTTAACAGTTTACAAATACAGCTTTTTTAGCACTCATTTGACGGTATAATCAAATTTCACCTTCAGTTTTCTGTTCCACCCAGTCATTGATTTCTTTTCTGCATTCTTCAGACTTGCCAGCAAAGTCTACAGACTGTAGATCCGCATGATAATGTTTCTGGGTAGCTCCCAGGAATTCCTGATGAAAGAATCAAAAATGAGGTCCACAAAGTTTCAATCTTTGATGCAAATTATGTATAACCAGCGATGAACACTCTGAGTAACATATCGTAAAATGTACATATATTTACAAAATGTAAAATGTATTTGGCAGATAAAAAACAGGAAATGTGTCCAAAAATGATTACATATAAACACAAACCCTAAACGTCATGTTTTATCACCTGAATGTAAACATATTACGATATACACCAAAGGTTTGCAGGAAAGTTTTGTAGCTGAATTTTAGGACATCAACAGGTTCATATTATAGTATTCCTCTTGCTATCTAATGTATCTAGGCATGTCTTCTGCCTGTGCTCTAGTCTCTGCAATTATTTTAATCCCTGAAATAGAACATTAAGCTTTATTTATTAGTTTACCAGTCCACATTTGCAACTGCCCTTATTTTGTCATGACCCAATTTCCATAAGAGTAGATAAAAGAAGAAAGTACTTTTCACAAATGTTCCAGCTAGTTAAAGTTTTCATTTATAAATTAGAGTTGAANTAGGAAACATCACCTCTAATTCAGTTTTGTTTTATACTTGACGCCCCTGCAGTTCAATGTTTGGTTATGCCCAGGTCTACACTTGCCCCTGTTTTGTTCTTACTCCCAAACTTTGTATCGGCCCCTTTGATTTAAACAATTAAAGTACTCTTTTCAGTAAATGTATAGAATTTCATATGCAAAATAAATTAACATTTTTATGTTGTTTTGATGGACGACTGTAATAATAATAAGCTATAAACACTTGTTTAGGCAACACAGTGTGTGTTATTTAATACTAGACAGATAACAAACTGTGCTTACCTCAAGGAAAGTAAATGACTTTTCTCCATATAGGCGGTTGGCGGTTCTCAAGAGGTAGTCAGTGCCTTGCTTGTTGATTTCAGAAATAAGGCTTTGGAATGATTCATGGACATTTTTTGCTTTATCAAACTGAAGCACCTAGGAAATACATATAGATATGGTTTTAACAGAGGAAGGAAAAAAACAATCATTCAGGAATTATTTGAATTATTTTTTTTATATTTTCTCAATGTCCTATATACAGATAACACATAATAAATTGTGAGATAAGGTCTCTCTGTATATATATATAATATCCCTAGGGAGAGAAAGTATGTCATTTGTTTCTGTTGGGCTTTTGTAAAAGTCAAAAAAAGCCCAAACACACTGCCCACCATCCACCAAGCCCAGTCTGGGTTTTGGGCTTGTTCAGGCCTAATCAGGTCTGCACATGAGTAAGGCCTTATAGATGTGTCAGTCTGAGAGCTGGGTGTCTCACTGATCTGGAAGAAGACCTGAGAGACATGTACCAAAAACCTGTGTGAGTAAGCGCTACAATTGTTTTGTTTGAGGTCCTGGCAGTAGGCATGCGATAAAGGGGTTTGCACATTCAATCTATTTATTATCATATGGTAAATGAGTTAATCAGAACAATCTTCTGAGTTCCTTATATGCCATAGGAAATATTATATAAACACAGACATACAAAAGCTTTATTTACCTACCTCACCTGTTTCTCCTCTACACCTGGCTGATCACAGTGTATCCAGATGGGAGGTCTCCCTGCATCTGCTAATCCCTCCCCTGCTAAGACTAGAGTCAGTCAGAATCGCAGTACTGGCCCAGTAGTTTCAGTGTGTGAGCTTAAGAGAGGCCGCGGGTGACCTCATCAGCAATGTTTCCTTGATGTTAACCTGGTTATAATCATCTAGATGTCATGGCATGGCCTGATATTTAGCATATCGCGAGGTAATAAGATCAGCAAATACATAGTCATTAAAATAGATTCAAACTGCGCATTATACTGACCTTTGACATCTGAGTAGCTGTATCCCCCTTAGCTCCCAGATAAATCATTGCCATAGCAGAGGATATGCTAAATGGGGACACGAACAAGTTACTTTTATTACTCTCAGACAGCTTCTTAAAGAGTTCAATGGCAAAGGTACCATTTGCTTCATGTAGGCAATCCATCCTGCAAGAATAAAGAAAATCTATCAATATTTTTTCTACACAATAAATTCTACCTTGAAATGAAAATAATGTTCTGTTCAATATGCACAATAATCTTGTTTACCAATCAGGAAAACTGTGTAATAAAAACCAAGGCATTGGAATTCAGGTTTTATCTGTACTAGTAATACTATTATTCCAGCGATCGAGACACAAATAATCCTCTATATAGGCTGAAACCAGATTTACAGGCAGCTTCCCATCACTAGATCGGAAAACACATTCTTTTGGTAATGCAGTGCATACACAAGCGCTGCAGTATCTGGATGTTATTCTGGTCCATATCTGCCCTCATATATGACAGTGGGCTACAGCAAGAAGCACTCTGTGGGAGGGGGAGATATTGAGACAGTAACTTAAAGCTTAAGGTGAGCTGGATTAAATCTGTACAGGTAATAAGAGTTGACTCTCCTTGCCCGTATGGAATTTAGTAGTGGTGATCCAGTATCAGACCTCCATTGCTGCTAGGGTCTAGAACCAGTTCATTATAAGTTGTCATTTTAACCAAGGAAGAGTAAAGATGGGTACAAAGTACAGCTACCATTAGGCAAAAACACCTTCTCCCCATAGTTGTGAATATACTATGTGAGTCACTGGATACATTTGATAGTTGGTGAATATTTTGAGTGACCAGCAGGTGGTACAGAGACAATGTAACCAGCAACGCTCAGCGTGTTTCCTCTGGGTATAATGAACTGTCTCATCTGCCAGGAGAGGAGACAGACAGGGTCACACATGAAAGAGGGGGGGAGAGATAGAGGCAGATAGAAAGAGAGGGCGCATGATACAGAAAGTAAAGAGGGACAGGGCCATGAGAGTTAAAAAGAGCATAACATAGCATGAGAGAGAGGAGCTATCACAGGAGGAGACATATAGGGGCTGATTCAATAAAAAGACGGGAAAAAGCTGGTCGTGCGCTTTTTCCCGTCTTGTACGGTAGTGAAAGATGGCGAGCTCATAGAGCCACAAGCTAAAAATTGAAAATGATTAAATATGTATATTACTTACATTCATGGGATTTTGAGCAATTTATGAAACATTTTTCAAATTAATAAATCAATGTATATATAAGATGAGCATGCTTTAAAGTAAGGAGTATCCTATTTGGGGGATCAAAGTTAACATCATGGGGTTGATTCAGAGTTTTGGAGTAAGGGTGAAACAGGTGTAGACCTGGGAAAAACCACACATTGAACTGCAGGGAAGTATAAACTATGAAAACAGAATTAGTTTTGAGAGGTGAAGTTTCCCAGCTCACCTCTAATTTTCACATTAAACATAAAGCTCCGCAGTATGTGAGTTCTTTGTAAAAGCTAAGTAATTTTTTGCATGCAATAACATTAAAATTCACGACCCTACAAAAATAAATTACATATTCTTTAACTACTAACGTACACTTTATAATCAACCAACACTTTTGCCTGCGGTGTCCAATCCTCCCAATTCTCTGAGCGTTATTTGTCTACCTGTAGAAGGACAGGGGCAATTCCACCCTGACACTACTAGAGCCAGAATTACTGTTATTCCTAAACCTGGTAAGGACCCCCTGGAAAGCACTATTTATAGACCTATATCCCTTTTGAACACAGATTTAAAGCTCTTTGGCAAAATTCTAGCTATTCGCCTGAGCCCTTTCCTCCATTTAATTCACCCTGACCAAGTCGGTTTCGTCCAGTCACGTCCATACGATGGGTGGAACTAGAAGATGCGCTTTTAGGGTGTGGTTCGATTGCCTCGATCACACTCCGCCTTTCAGTTGCCTCCATCATTCCAATGAATCAACTCACTCTGGGTCCTTGGGACCGAGCCACCAGGACACAATTTGAACTCCTATGCTTAGCATCCCCTGATACTCATGGCATTATATCCTGCTTATACTCCTCGTATTTAGCACTGACAACGGAGCTCATGGACCTCCAAGAGGCCCATTGGGGACATAGGGGACATCATGACACCTGAAGATTGGGAAGAAATCTGCACCCGTGTTGCTAAATGTTCTATTCACGAAACATCTTTTAAGGTCTACACAAGATGGTATTTGACCCCTGATAAGTTACACCGTTTGTTCCCTGAGACCTACAACCTATGCTGGAGACAATGTGGCACTGTTGGGACATTTTGGCACATCTGGTGGTCATGTCCTTGAAATACCTCTTTCTGGACCGAGGTCAGTTCTCTCGTGGGAGCCGTTCTGGGGACCAAAGTGGATTTATCACTTTCTAATTGCCTTTTGTGCACTCCTGTTGTGGACACTGATAGGATGATAAACAGGCCCAACACTTCTGCTGCACATTTATGGTCCTAATTGCTTGTAAGAGGTCCCTACATCTCCCTCACATTCGCAGCTGATCAACCGCGTGTGGTGTGTTGCAACGTTCACAGGCACTCCTCCTGTTGCAACATGGATTTGCTCAGGTCTACACTTGCACCTAAAAAAGGTGTAAGTGCAACTCTCAATCAGCCCCACAATCTGATTTAATATTACAGGGTTAGCACGTGGCAAATCCAAAATCCATTCATTGCGAAAACACAGACATGATAAAATGCATATTCATCTTTCCTAAATATTCAAGAAAAGTAAGCAAGGATCACTCTAATAAACAAATGCCGCAAAATGTTTTGCTCTTTAAAAATGTGTAAAGCTGGGCATATAAGATAAATTGTTCAATCAAAAGATTTTTCAGGAGTGGGCAAAACCATGTTGAATTGCAGG
>JABWIB010000407.1:29284-53473 GCA_016617825.1 Platyplectrum ornatum
TGCCAGTTTAAAGCCATGACGTATATATACGTCATAGGTCGGCAAGTACATGCCGACCATGACGTATATATACGTCATATGTCAGGAAGGGGTTAAAAAACAAAACACCAGATCGCCAACCACGGAGCCGCCATATGGCAGCTACCCATGAACCATAACAGGCTTCTGTGAAGAACACCAACTACTCAACCTCTGTTACAACTTAATTCCAGGCAAATGTAATGCTTAAAAAACACCCAGACACCAACCACCGAGCCGCCGTATGGCCGCAGTCGATAATCCCTCCTCTGCTGCCGTGGTAGCAGCTCCTATTCTAAATGAATCGGTACCAAAATCTTCAAACCTCCTAGCCCGACGTACTGGGCAAACGTCCCCATTCATGTGTCTAGACAAGGAAACCCATCTCCCATGACTGAGTTCACCTGATTTACCTTTCCTCAGCTGACACATTACTACCTGTGAATTTATGTGTACATCCTCAGCCAAAATTCCATAATCCACAAAAAACTTATTTTGTGAAACAAGTTTTCACACCCTAAATGCTCCAGAGAAAGACACAAAAGAAAAACCAGAAGAAATACCTCTAAGTTTTCTATTTAGAAACCGCACCAGACTCTGAAATGGGAGTGCATGGAACAGATTAATATTCTAACTATAATTATATCTCTCAGGGATAGAAAGTAGAAAATTACCCCCTAGGGATATAAGAACCTTTTAAATTCCACTTTGCACCTCACCACCACTGATACATGTAAATTGACTCNTTNAGTGATACTACTCATATAGAAAATCTAAAATTGTATTTTATTTACACACACAAANAACAGACCATTACGAAATATTTAACATAATCAATCCATAAAAATATTAAATTGGAACCACCTTGGAGGGATACATTTTAACAATCTCGTATCTATAATAGATTNAGCAGCTAAGGCATATAAGAAATGCAGGTTAGTGGTATCAAAAATGTACTTTCCTCATATTTGTTCACGCTTCTCCTGGGAACATCCAATAACATTCATATATACGGTAACCAGCACCTATCCTACTGAATATAAATCTCACCCTATTTATAGACTAATGCCCGCAAGGGCTATTCTTCACCCACTATGGGGCAACTTACCCTACTCTTTCACTAAAAGGTCTTCTCGTGCTGGCACCGATCCGATGTAAAGTCCCGTAGCCTGTATCTGCTGCGTGGAAGTATTATTCCCGTGTTTGACACGTGGTTACTGGCGTCTCCTCGTCAAAGCGTTCCTGCATAATTCACTCTCCTCTCATCGTGTGCTCCAATTATCTCGCCCCATCCCCGTGTACAGCGGGGTACTGGGACATTGCCCTGACGCGCGTTTCGTAAAGACTTGGTCACAGGGTGAATGGCGTCTACTCCGTCCCACCGGCGCCATTTTTAAACTTCTCCCATCAATTCAATATTCAGCACCTGTTCACTCCACATAAAAACCATAAAAAACAAAAAAAAACACAAAAAGAGCCATAAATATTAGATATATCTCTGGTGAAACACCTCTTATTTATACATGTATCGTGATTTGTTAATGCATATTCAATCCTCTAATAGCGATATAGTTGCATGTTATTATATCTCGTATCCAGCCATTCTTAAAGGGGAACTGTATCTCCACTAATATACATTATTACAATATCGGCCAAACCTATATCATATAATATTTCGTTTATAGAGGACCTTAGACTATTATCCTTATCATTTCCAATTGGTTACTATAGTCACTTCCATTCCTTTTATCGAACAGAGGGCAGATTTAAAGGGGAATTAACCAGAATCGCAAATGACAGTAACTTGCCAAATTGATATGAAAGAAGGATAAACAAGAGCAAATATCCACACATATGATTCCATACCATAGTGTGTCATAAAAAGGGAGTATAAGAATGATAGTCATTGAGACCATTTGGTTTCAATGAATCTAATTCAAAAATCCATTTTAACTCTTTTTGCAACAAAATACGGTCATAGTCTCCCCCTCTAAGATTAGTATGTACTTTTTCAATTATACATGCTTTCAGGCCATCTGGTTTACCCTGGTGTTTATGCAAGAAATGTCTTGCAACTGGTGACAGTATCTTAAAACGATCTTGATCTTTTTGAGAGTTAACAATAGAATTGATATGTTCCAACAATCGTATCTTAAATTTACGGATTGTCTTGCCCACATAAATACATTCACATGGGCATGTCAATCTGTATATTACCATCGTGGTCTCGCAATTACAGAAGTCCTTGATAGTATATTTCTCTCCAAATTTGTTAATTATATACTGCGTTTTCTCCATGTATTTGCATGCTCTACACGTTCCACAGGGATATGATCCTTTAATGCTTTTGGGATTACTTTTAGAGCCAAAGTGGCTATGCACTAGGTGATCTCGTATATTTCTCGCTCTCCTCCATGTGAAGCTTAGTTTCTCCCCTAAAACCTCTTTCAAATCAGGATCTAATGTTAACAAAGGTAAGTTTTCTCATATACTCCCCCTTGGGTATAGCTCGTATCGTAGCCCTAGGGTGGGCACTGCTACTATGTAATATGCTATTAGTAGCTGTTTCTTTTCTATAAAGATCTGTTTGAATATTCCCCTTCGTGTCTATATAGATTCTAGTATCCAGAAAGTTTACACTCTCCGTACTGTACTCCATTGTCAATTTCAAATTCAATTTATTAGTATTTAATTTTGTAATGAATTCGACCAGCAGGGAGGGGCAGCCTTGCCAGATGATAAAAATATCATCTATATACCGAAGCCACATGAGGACATGTGATGTAAAATCCTCATGGGCTTCGGTAAACACGACGGCCTGCTCCCACCACCCGAGATAGAGATTAGCGTAAGTGGGGGCACAGGCCGTCCCCATGGCCGTGCCCCTCACCTGCTGGTAGAACTGACCATCAAATACAAAGACATTTTTGGTTAAAACAAATCTCAGAAGTTTCAACAGGAATTGACTGAAAGTATCTAAGACATTTGTTTCCAAAAAGAAACGAGTAGCCTCTACACCAGCATCATGGTCAATGCTGGTGTAGAGGGACTCAACATCACAAGTACATAAAATTGTATCTTGAGTTACATTAATATTATTGATCCTTGCCAGGAGATCCATAGTGTCGCGAAGATAACTTGGAAGTGACGTCACAAATGTTCTAAGATGATAATCCACATATTTGCTTGCTTTTTCTGTCAAAGAACCTTGCTCCAGAGAAAGCAAATATAAAAGCTGTGGAAAAAAGTAACAACCCATAACCACTATCAGTAATATGCATAATGGCCCCCAACAATTGCTCAAATGTCCACAAAGTAATCGGACACTGGGTATCCAACACAATTGGTTCCTGCTTAGCCCACCCTTTAACGCTCTTTGTGACATCCTGGTACCCGTATAATTGCAAAACAAATGAAATATCTGACAGGGTTAACATCGTATAACATCCTTCCGGATTCCTATTCGTGACATACAAATTCAACCATAGCACTGTTTTCGGACTGGTAAACATGCCCCCTGTGGGTATCAAAAGACTGCAATCTGTCCAAGATGACTTGGACCGGTGCCACAGGGACAGGGCTAGCAGCCACCATAATTGGGAACAATTCAGATAATACTAAATTGGTCACATAACCTGTTTTGATCCAATCCTGAGGCCAATGACCTTCAAAATATGCTCCAAAATTGGCCCCAGATGCGTATGTCTTAAGAGAAAGTTCCTTGCTGGAAATAGCTGGGAAAGGTGTCGTGGTACAGCAACACCTGTACCATGGTCTCTTCATGTGAGTAGGCTTCAATCAACAGCTAGCTGTAAGCATGCCTGTACTGAGACAAAGACAGTTTATAATGCAGCACTGACTCCCTTCACAAGCAAGCAGTATGGCTTATTACATATTTAGACATATAGGAAACATACAGTAAGATTGGTTCGTTATTCTTTAACAAGGCATTACTTAAAACTTATGATACAAATATGATTGATCATTCAAAACATGATGTTGGTCATCTACACCCAGTTTATATGTTATAATTTTACTAAACATTTTAGCAGATTTGGCTTTCTTGAATCTGAACTTTGGTTTGAGATTCAGACACACAATGTTTGGCTATGGTCATAACGATAATGGACACTAAGCCTCAGGTGTTTTCGTGTCTGCCTGTTCATGGCCACATAAGGTGTTTTTAAGCAATTCATCTAATTTTCTGCTATGTAGACATATATTAAAGGGTATTATAACATACTAAATATAACAAAAACATAATACTTAATCAGTTTCATACAATTATAAGATGTCTTAATACATGAATTCTGTACTTGTCCAACCAGACGCAATTACTTATGAAGTGTATGCATATATTTTACTTAAAACTAAAACAATAGTTTGAACTACACACCATTACCTCAGCTGAGTAACAGGCCCCACACACTCCAGTCAGTGAATAATTTTATATGTAAAGCACATATGTCACTCTGTCAGACACAGACACTGCCTCAGCTGAGTAACTGACCATTTACTCACACTCACACCTCACACAGGAGAAGCCACCTCTGGTTATACACTTCACCTCAGTATAATTACCACAGACTGAAATAACTGGAATTATGAAGAGCTGCACTGAGAGAGCTTGTCCTGCAGAGTATCATCTCTGTTAGCTGTCCTGAGGAGAAAGGGAAGCTCCTCCCCCCACCTCACATCTTTAACCTTTTCTTCCCCAGGTATCATTTTCCCTATTGGCTGGCCCCTGTCACCCCCATACTAAGCTCCACCCCTCCTTTTACTTATGAAGGCTGAATACACAACCTTGGGGTTTAACCCCATTCAGGGTTATTCACCCTTCATTCCACATTACCTTTCAGTAAATGTCGCCAGTCTTATAAGACCACTTAATGAAATTCCTGATTTCCCACATCATAGCTTTTGCTTATGAAAATCTTCAAGAGAGAATTGTACAAGGATGTTATTCTTTATCCAAAAAATTCATCTTAGAGAAAATAGTACCCACCATTTCATCCAATCCGCATATGCACCTGCACTTACACCTTGTTTTATATGCTAGTGTAGACCTGAGCTAAACCGTGTTGCAATGTGGGGCTTACATGCAGGTAAAACACTTTGCTTTTGTACAGAGAAATCATAAGCAACATAGATCACTGTTTAATTTGTAAATTAACTTAAGCTAGGAAACTTCATCTTTCAACTCTTAATATTCCACCGTTCACACTGATTATCCTGGTAATAACCCGTTCACACTGATGTGTACTACCTGCCCAGTACCAGTGTGAATGCTGTCTTTTTAACTACGCAGGCAGTGCTGCCAAAACCAGGGTTCACCCTGCTGGGTCCTGGGTAGTCTGCAATGTGAACTGTGCCTGCATCAGTGTTGTGCCTCAGGAGCTACCACACCCATTATACTAGCAGAGCAATGCAGCAGTAGCAGCATTTATACATTGTCCATGAGATGATGTATACACCAATGACAGCATTGAAAATAAATAAAAGAATGTATAATAAAATAATGTATTTATTTTTTTATGACTTTTTATTTTTTTAATAATTATTTTATTTATTTTTTAAATGTTTTTATTTCTGTATTATTTTTTATTATTTTATAGGTTTTATTTTATTAAGTTTTCATTATTTATTTATTCATTTTGGAGGTTTATTAATACTTTTATTATACAGAAAATAACTGAGCATACAGACAAATACCTAAAAGGGCTATAGACTATAAACTAGACGAGACTTAAACATACAGTGATAAAGTTTAGACAGAGTTGAGTCCATAATATTTGCAAGAACCAGGAGTGAAATATAGATCCAGCAGTCATGGCGTTAGGTGACATCCACAGTCCAGGCAAAAAGATGGTAACTGGAGGTATTTTCATGATGGAACTAACTCTCCAGTCCAGAGTAATGCATATTTGTACCCAGCTAACAAAATAATATATACCCTCAGGTTATATGCCAGCTGGTATATATGATGCCATAGCGTTATTATTTCTCATTGAACACTGGATCCTCTGACAGTAAGCTGACAGGTGTCTTCATGTACCCTGCTGATTTAATGCCAATCTTGCTAATGATATTGAAATAGCATTTCCTGGTAGCATGATACTATACAGAGGCAGTAAGATTTCTTATGCTCCATAATCCTTTGCAGTCTCATTTGAATGAAAAATCATATTTATTATGGTATAAGAAATGTTTTTAGCTACTTTGTACCAAAATGACCATGTACATGAATATAAAATAAAATAGATACTTTCCTCCCACAACAGTTATATATTTTAATACGATAATTGTGGATTTTGCCCAAAATCATTGTAGTGGATGGCCAGCTTAAGCATGTAATGTTGCTTCCTTGATCAAACAGGCTAGGGGAAGCCCATTTTTTCATTTTCATTCTTGCCTCCTAAAATTGTATGTACAATGAAATAAACATGCATTTCTTGAGAAAAGTTCTTTAATGTTACAGCAAACCACTTATAAATGTGTACAGATCCCATTAGATATATAACACAGATTGTTAGAAAAGTATAACATGTTTGCAGGAAAGTTATATCCTACAGTAAAATAGCATGCCAACATTAAAGTGGATATAGAAGTGGTTATACATTTAAGCACAAACTATTGAGTATACGCTTGCTCGTTTTGTTCATGTTGAAACATTTTATGGGGAAACAAATTTACCAAGAAACAATATGGAATTTGTTAAATTGTGTCTGATAAGAAACAAGAAAGGATGATCTGCATGAAATGGCTCATATATAGTACGCCTTCTGACAGTTACAACAGCAGCAGTAGCTGCAGCAGCCTCTGTTCCTTCTTCATTCATTTCCATAAATGACTTGTGGAACATGTGTGACACATAAAGTTGAACTTTGTCTGACAGCCCTGTGAGGTTTGCTTTATCTGCATTAAACAGGTCACTCAACCCCATTTTGCACAGATGGGACTTCAGGTCATANCTCTCCTCCAGATGAATGCGTGGAAGCTCTATCTCCACATCAGTTATCTCCATCACATCATCTTTTGTCCAGTCACACAGCTTTTCATAGCTCAGTTCCTTTTCTAACTATATATGTTTGAAAATAGAACAAAAAACACATATAATTACATTTTTAACCCAGGAGCAGATTTACAACTCTCTGATGACCCCCTCATCCCCAAATATGCCAGACCAAAAGTTTTGTACATTGTGTCTAAAATGCCTGATCATTGCACTATCCAGATTTACAAGACAACATGAAATGTTAAGGCAGGATCCTGTTATTGTAACCCCTTATTGTGTCAGATAACTGTTGCCACTGTACTTAAGGTGGCCATTCACGGGCCGAATTTCATCCAAAACCCACGATATTCGTGGGCTTTATGAAAAAATGCTTTTTCTTGTGAAGATATTACAAGACAGCTTGTAAAGAGTGTGAGGAAGCCAGTGACAGAAAGAGAGAGAGAGAGAGAGATGGAGCAAGGTTTTTATGGAGGGGATAGACCCTGATGTTCATGAAGAAAAAGACAGGAGATGTAAAAATAATGTTAGACTGGTAATGCCGTTCTCAGATGGCGTCAGATATATGGCGTCAGGCTGCAAGTGGATAGATAAACTCTCCTTCAAAACATTGTAAGTACAAGTGCCAGCCTTGCATTAAGAAGGCCTGGCAATAACAATTGAACTATGCATCACAGTGTTGAAGTTCCATTTTAAGTAGGACTTCAGGTAGGGTTCTGGACATGAAAAGGAACAATTTTCCATTCATGTGAGGGGACTGCCGGCAATAAGAAGATACAACTGTAACTTAGGAACGCAAAAATTGCACTCCCACAAAATAACATTATGGTAATCTATGTGTATTTGTAAATGTAATCCTAATAGCAGCATCTCACCTGTTCCAGTCCAGTAGAGTCATCTTTAATCTCATCTGGCAGTAGTA
Source organism: Platyplectrum ornatum (assembly GCA_016617825.1). NCBI lineage: Eukaryota > Metazoa > Chordata > Amphibia > Anura > Limnodynastidae > Platyplectrum > Platyplectrum ornatum. The sequence continues at coordinate 37,237 of JABWIB010000407.1, forward strand.
TTATCATGCTTAGTTCATTATTAACATAAGGCATTTCCAACAATTTTGTCTGAAACTCCTCAATGTAAAACATCTTAAATTTATTCCTTTGGAACATCATTGGTACTAGTTTACTTTTTGTCTGTAGAAAAAAATATACTTTTTATATATAATTAAAATGTAAATGTTATTCTAATTATTATATAGCACACTAAACAATAACACAGTTTCATAAAAAATAATTTACATACCTTGCTTATTTTAAAAGGTTTTTGTTCTGTGTTTGCTTCTGGAAATTTATTACCCCACTTTCCTTTAAAGAAAACTGCATTTACAAGGACTAACTTTGTTAGTGAGTCGATAGATCCTGGAGCCAGAAGGTCCTTTATTTTCCCTTGTAAATAAAATAAGAAACATCATTAAAGATTATTATTTTTTTTTACCTATTATTATTTTTTGTGTATTGGAATATTATCATTGATTTCTGTTGTATAATAGTTTAGCTACTAAAGTATCTATTTAAAAAATTACAATATTTGTTATTCAGTGTGTAATAATAAATGTACAAGACTGCATTTACAAGGGTCTAATTTGAAATGTTTGGTCTAGTTGTTGAAGATACTAGATCCAAATGAGTTAGCACCTTTGCTGATGTCATGACCATGTGACCAGCATTATCTGGGGAGGAGTTAGTGACTACTGTATTATTATGGGGTTGCATTCTGTGTGAGTGTGTGTGTGTGTGTGTGTGTGTGTGTGTGTGTGTTTGAGAGTGGGAGATAAAGAGATAAAGAGTGGTAGTGAAAATGTATTATTGGGTGCACTGTGTGTAGAAATGAAGTAGAGAGAAAGTGTTTGTATGCATGTGTGTGAGAGAGAGATAGAAGGGGGAGAATATATTATGGGGTGTCATGTGTGTTTGTTTGTGAGAGGGAGATAAATAAATAGTAGTAGGGAGCACAAATTATGGTGTATGAGAGATAGGAAAAAAAAAATTGTAGGTGTGTGTGTTTGTATTAGACAAGTTTTTTATGATAAGGTGCACTGTGTGTGTGTGTGAAAGAGAGAGAGAGAGAGAGAGAGAGAGAGAGAGAGTTAGAGGTACAGTAAGAAGAATGTATTTCGGGGGTACAGTGTGTCAGAGAAGGAGAGTACAATGTGCACGCAAGATTAGGAGAACATGTTTGCAGTGCACTGTTTGTGAATGGTAGAAAGAAAGTGGGTGAGCTAATGCTTTTCACCAGTATATACCACGAAGGTATGAACACACCCTCTGATGACAAGCTATTTTTAGTTTATAGTGGAATGATTGTGTCTTTAATAAAAATAATAATGTGCAAATAAAAGAGGTAAGAGATAATATGGATATAACATAATATATATATTGTCCAAAATCATACTGCCAATAATCTGGAGGATGGAGGATGCAAAGTACTTCTAGCAATCATTGCTGCAGCACGTAAACGATGCAAGTCTGGTTAAGTCCTGATGCCCCTCCTTTCTCATTCAAACCTAAATACATTTTATTTAAAATGGTTTGGCTTGAGGGATCATTAGACAATCCTGGCTGATAAATAGTTTTCCACATGGGAATCCTCTATTGATATGTTGATGTTTATACTAAATAAGAAATGTATATTACTTTTAATTATACATCTTGGTATTTGACAGGAGAGACAGCTTCTGATCCACCTGTTTCTAAATGTAATATTCTTTTAAGCAATATGGTATGTTTTGTTTTGTTTTATAGAGAGGGACATGCTAAAGGAATTTTTCATTGTGGGATCTACATGACAAAGACTAAACATCGGGACAAGACAGTAGTTCTCATTATTGTCCATCCCAATACATTTTACCATCTCTATAAAACAACCATATGCACATTTATAAGAGGGGCTTCCATAGGTTCCTAAATGAATTTAGTCTTATTTCCTAAAATGCAGAGAAACTTATCTTACCCTCTGTTTGTCCTTCCACCCAGATGTTAATACTCTTTCTACTTTGTTCTGCACCTTGCAAGAAGTCCATAGCTTGTATTTTTGCATTAAAATGTTCCTCAATTACTTGTGAGTAATTCTAGGAAGAGAATGATCATTAATAATTAATGAATTCAACAGAAGACTTAAGCTGGCCATACACTAAAGATTTTTCAATAGTGGGTAAAACCATGTTGAATTGCAGGGGAGGCTAAATTAATTAATTGCAATCAGTATTACAGGTGAGAGATGATGTTTCCAGCCCAAGTCTAATAACAGTGTAACAGTAACACTGGTCAGTATCTATGTGCAATACCCAAAAATAAAGCATTTTCCCTACATGCAAACACTAACATTCATTTTAACTCCCCTGCAATTCAACATGGTTTTGCCCACTCTTTAAAAATCTTTCGATTGGAACAATTTATCTTATAGTATATGCCCAGCTATATACATGTAACAAGTATTGGATATGTTGGACCTGATTCAAAGTGTGGCGGATCTGCGCACATGGGGCAATGTTTGACAGAAGACACTAGTACTCTACACCTGTTCTTTATATGCCAAAAGACAACTATCCCAAAATGCTACAGGGCAATGTGCTAAAGTTACATTATGCCACATGGAAGTGCCTGCAACTTAAAGTATTTGACACAGCAGTGTGATTGTATATTTTGTAATTGCATAATATATAAAAGAACTTACCTCAAGAATCCTGAAACTATTTTCAATGTATATCCCATTAGCAGTTTTCATGGTGTAATTACTGCCACACTGATTGATTTCTGAGGAAAAGTCTTCGAAAACTTGAGGAATGTCTTGTATGTTTACAGCATGTGGATTCTGACAACCAAATGTTCAGTTATAAGTTATAGAAACATATATAAATTCAATATAATGATTTATTATATATATATATATATATATATATATTTATACATCTTATTAATGCATAACTTTGTACAAGCTCTTATAATGATAAGTAAGCATAAATACACATTACACAATTCTGAAAGGAATCAGTAAAAGTACTAGTGGCTTTAACTATAAGAGCTTCATTCATAGAAGCCGGTAGTATGACCGACTTGACAATAAGACCACAACTATAAGTTCAACTGCACAGTTTTCCAAATAAATGCTGTATTTTTATATGTCCGTATATTATATTGCCTATCATTTATATGTTGCAGGCTGTCCGTTCACACTGCACAGTGTTGTGCCAGGGTTTCTCGGGTCAACACTGTTCATAGGCAGCCTTAAACATGGCTTTCCGCGGCAAACCCCTTCTTTTAAGTTTAAGACCCGGCTAGAGAGAGCCAGGGTTGCCATTCAGACTGCATGGAAAAAGCTGGGGCTATCATGAAGCTTGTTTTCATGAAAGCCTGGCTTTTCCCATGCAGTCTGAACAGAGTATTACTGTATCCAAGCAGAAGAAGCCTTGATAAACTATAAGCAGTTACGCTACATACATTACCCAGTTAAAATATAGGTTTACCTTTAAGTTTAAGCTCCGTGAACATGCAGCTTTTCTGAAGTTTAAAACCTAATAATAAACAAGAAATACATAAATAATTTAAATAATTGTCCAACACATTGATTAATGATCTATAATTAGCAAAAGGCATACCAGAACTTGTGTTTACAAATGCCCTGGCAGCCATGGTGCACACACAACCCCAGCATTAAATTACAGTGTAGTCTTGCTGTAACATGTATTGCTACATATATACTGGGATCTTTAAACACTCTTATTATGGTTTACAGATATTGATTTTCTTTTTTTTGTAAATGTACAAAGCATCGTGTTGCAGATAATGGTAGCAGTGTGATTAAGGAGGGCAGAGTGTGATTAAGTGACTCACATATAATTGGCCACCACACTCAACACTGGTCACATTCAGGGCTGGACTGGGCATCTGGTACCTCTGGCACACGCCAGAGTGGCCGATGGCAATTTGGGCCGATTTCTGTCTGGATCCCTGGCTCTTTGCAGGTTTGTGGATAGCCACGGCACTGCAGTTGCACACTTTCTCCAGTCTCCGCGCTGGATCAAATCGTCCACAAACAGTGAAGTAAGGGATAAATCCTTAACTTACCTTACTGATTGGCTACTTCCTGCTGATAGAAAGCAGCTGAGTTGTTATCTTCTCCAAGCTGTGGTTCTGTTTAGTCATGAGAAATCTAGTTCATTTTGGTGACTAGTTCATTATGATCTTGTTCACTCAAAAGATTAGTTCAGAAGATGAGTTCATCTAGTTCATTGTTCATTATTTCACTTACTAACTCTGATACCTCTTTTCCACTGACAAAAAAACCTGGGTTTATGCACATAGACCCAGGTTTATTTTGGTGGAAAAGGGTCCCAAGAAACACTGGTAAAGTGACCCAGGTTTTTATCTGGGACTAATGCAATGGAAAAGGGGTTTCCCTTTAAAACATAGTAGGTAACAATACTCTACCACATTCAGTGAAAATAGTGTCAACCCAGGTTCCCCTTGCAGTGGAAAATGCAGGGTACAAACCCAGTTCTGATCCTGGGTTCTTGGTGGAAAAGACCTGGGTGTGAACCCTCCATTTTTCCCAGGTTAAATATAAAAAAGTGTGAACCTGGGTTTTTCCAGGGTAGACACTTTTACACTGCCAGGCATAACACCTGGGTCTAATCAACTGCACCTGTGATAAAAAAAAAAAGACAGGCTTTTCAATTGATTGTACACAGCACCCTATTTCCTACAATGTACTCACACAAAATGGATATGGTGCGAAGGACTGGATAGTAGTAATTAAATTACCTTTCCCACTTGCATACATGTTGTATGCATCCACCCCACCCTGCAATGGGAATACTTCCATTACACAAGTCTGGAACAGAAGGATTCAGTTCTGTAATGTACTTGTGCACACTACATGTGCATGCCATTTTTTAAATAGAAATGTCAGAGAATAGAGAAAGTTCTTGGACTGCTACTGTTTGCATGTATTGTTTGGCACATAAAATAGGGGGTCATGTTAGGACATTGGTTTTGCCAAAACATAATTATATACTACCCGATGTCCCATTTAGTTATGGTCAAACATGGAGTTGGGTTAATTTTTTATATCACATGGGTGAAGGGGAAATTTGAGAAGACTGCAAAAGATGCTGCTTAGTAATGTAGTAAAGTATTCATTTGTTCTGATGTATATTATTGACACTGCATAGTGAATCTATAAAAATTAAATTATAAGCATTGAAATGTGTGATACCATAACCATAAATTTGAGTAAAACAATGCAGTCACATACTAAAGTAATTTTACGGTGTGGGATTATCAGTGAGTATGTAGAAGTGAGCAGATTAGAAATGGCATCACTTTCTTAATTGTTGAAACTGATAAAATATTAAGTACAATGGTTACTTACTTCAGCCATCTGACATTCAGTATTGCCCTTTGCTCCAACATAAACCATGGTCATAGCAGAGGAAACGCTCAAAGGAGAGAAGAAAATGTTTCTATCATTGCTTCCAATTAGAGTCTTGTAAAGATTAACAGAAAACTTATTGTATGATGTAGTCAGGGCTTCCATTGCGCTCTTCTTGTCTGGACTTTTGTATCACTACAAAGAATATAGAAATATTTTTTAACTTTCTTTTATAACACTATGAAAGTGTGTGTGTGTGTGTATGTATCTCTCTCCCTCCCTCTCTCTCTCTCTCTCTCTCTCTCTATATATATATATATATGTATTTTTTTTTTTTTTTTAAGACACACACTTTTGGTGTTTACAATGTATATAGTAAGTAATATAGATTTGTACCTGATCATCAAAGTTGATTCTCTCAGAATGTTATACTTTGCAGTTACACCCTGCTATAAACAGGATTTCTTCATCAACCGTTTCCTGAACTATGTTTTATTTCTGTCTCAACATGTAACTTGCTTATTAATACATGGGAAGTTGATTTGCCAACAGCATTAAATTATGAAGAAGATTTGAAGTAGTCTACATACTTCTATAAAATGACTTAATTTTAAATCTGTTTGATCCTGAACTGCAAGTATAAATATAAAAACAAATAAAGAGTGAAGAAAAATCATTTCACAATATACCATTCATCAGGCAATGACAACCTAGACTAATACAAGTCTATCTCATACTAAAGCAAAACCTGAACAAAATGTAAATTGTGTGGGTGTTGCAGGGCCAGGGTGCCCATTAGGGGAAGTCAGGGAGGCCAGCCGGTAGGACGGCAGCTAAAAAAAAAGAGATAATAAAAAAAATGTCAAAAAATTTGAATAATGGTGCAAAAAAATGCGATAATTGAAAACTGGGAGGGCGGACGGCACTTCGCCACCCTGCTCGGTGGTTTTGAAGCGTTGTGATGTCATCACGTCGCACTTCATTCACATGTAGGGGGCGCTGTGCTAGGTCTGCCTAGGGCGCTGCAGACCTAGCGCTGGCCCTGGGGTGATTGTATGGAGATCATGGTAATAGTAGTGTGTAGTAGTAATACTAATGTGTAGTATGTATTATATTATGTAATGTTAGGAGAGTGGTGTGAATGGGTTTCTAATTTGTACAGCTAAATACAAATAGAGTGGTTCTCACAGGCAAATGGTTTTTGGCGGGATCCAGAAGACCACTTCAGAGTCTGCTACATTTGCCAAACAAAGGATTTGTCTATTGAGCGATTTCTCTAAAGCTTGAAAGCTGCTCTACTTAACAACACCAACATGCTACATTGTACCACAGTCTCATGCTGCCACTATGATGAAATGGTAGCATAAAACTGCAGAACAAGAAAAAACCAATTGCATTTCTGTGGGTCCTGGTCATTTCACTCTTTTACAGCTTGGTTTCACAAATTGCTGTTGTTTTCTGTGTGAGTGGGACGGCAGTTACCCAAGTGAACACTAATTCTGGGGGGTAAAAAATATTGCCCGTGCCCGTCAATTCTGAGAATGTCTGTCTGCCCCCACTTCATATAATGCTGGGTGTTATAAAGAACATTATAAAAACACTGGAACACAGTGGCCTTGAATTTCCCTACTTGAGAAAGACATTCTTGAGGGTTTGTGAAGGAAAGCTGAAAGAGAGGATTGTCATAGGTCCTTAAATAAAATCATGCTTAATGGGAGCCGACATGGTTAATGGGAGCTTACATGGCTTTCCAGAGCATTTACCAGAACGTCTCATAAGGCAGGCAACTACAACTATAACAAAACAACTGGTGAACAATCTCTTAAATCTTACAAGATTTAAGGTGTAACATATCTCTAAAGGTTCACTTCTTTGACTCACACCTGGGGGTATATTTACGGCGAGATTGCAGTGAGATTAAAAACTGGGGATGTTGCCCATAGCAACCAATCAGATTTGAGTTCCATTCTCCAGTGTGTAAAATGAATCTGATAGCTTGAATCCGATTGGTTGCTATTGGCAACATCCCCACTTTCCAATCTCAATGCAATGTGGCCGCTTAGTAAATATACCCCCTGGATTTCTTCCTAGTCAATCATGGGCATGGCAAGTGGTTCCACCAGGACATTTCCAGAATGGAAAAGCAGTATCTGTACAAGTGGAGTCAAAGTATGTAGAAAAATATGTATCCATATTGTATGTCTGGAGCTTTGCCATGCCTGTTTACTGTGTCTGTCATATTAATAAACTTAATGATGTAAACTACAATGGGGTCTCAAACGCCTTGTGTGATAGAGTCATTCTAAAACAGTTGGTTGAATTCAGCATAGAAAACATAATGGCGTGCATTTATATAAACTGTCAGAATTAGATAGGATTTTATATTTGTAATATTCACCCACTAATCCCAATATTGTACTAGTCACTGTCAGAATTAATATTAAAATGCCTTTCTAACATCTACAGAGGGTTAGTGTATCACAGGCTTAGTTTAGGCTGTTTTCTAGAGAAAGAAGTGACCAACAAATGTTCACACGACCAAGCTTCAAAAGCAAGCCTGTACACATGTCAGCTTAAATGAGAGAGAGAGGGTGATCTCCCTGTAATATTCCTGCTTCGTAAATTTAGTCTCCAAAACTCCCAAAATATAAGGGTATTCTGACTCTGAAACAAAATAGAGAATAAAATTAGGTTGATATAGTTTTAACCCCTTTAAGACGCAGCCTATTTGGTCCCTAATGACCAAGCCCTATTTTCCAATGTGTCACTTTATGTGGTAATAACTTTTTAATGCTTTAACTTATCCAACTGATTCTGAGAATGTTTTTTCATGACACATTGTACTTTAAGTTAGTGGTAAATTTTGGTTGATACAGTCTGTATTTTTTTGTGAAAAATGCGCAAATGTCATGAAAAATGCTAAAATTTCCCCATTTTCAAAATGTTACAATTTCTGCTTGTAACACAGATTGTCATACCACACAAAATAGTTAATAAATAATAATTTCAATATGTCTTCTTTCTGTTGCCATCATTTTTGAAACCTCAGTATACTTTTTTAGAGTGTTAGGGGGCTCATAAACTTAGAAGCAATTTTTAAGAAAATGTGAAAGTTTNAAAAATGTAGGGGCCAGTTGACGTTGGATGTGACTTTGAGGGGCCTGCGTGATAGACACCCCTATAAATGACCCCATTTAGAAAACTGCACCCCTCAAAGTATACAAAACAGCACTCTCGAAGTTTATTAACCCTTTAGGTGTTTAACTAAAATTAAAGCAAAATCCCCTAACAAGGAATACAATATTATAAATTACACCCCTCAAGAAACTCATATACGGGTATAGTGAGCAGTTTGACCCCACTGATGTTTTGTAGCGTGAACATTTTTCCTGTCAGGGCGGGCAGGGATTAACCTCTAATTTTTTAACATTTACATTTTTTTTAACAGGTTTTCATCAAAAGTTGGCATAGTACTCACGGCAGTTACTATGCGGGATATCGTGAATGAAACTAATGTGAAAATCAATTTTTAATGCTGGAAATATTCACATTAATTTCATTCACGACACAATAGATTTAGTTTTTTTCCATTTTTATTTTTTTCCATTTTTTTATTATTATTTTTATTATTTTATTATTATTAGCCTGTTTGTTAAAAATAAGCACAGGATCCGTACATGTATGGCGGCTGGGGGGAAGGGCTCCAATCCTGCGCCGTATATATACGGCGCAGGGTCGGAGAGGGGTTAAATACACAACTGGGCAGACTGGATTGGCCATGTGGCTCTTATCAGCCGTCACTATGTCTCTATTATGTAGAAAGGTCTAAGCCTTCAGAAATATAGCCTGCCCACAGATGCATCATATGTGTGATTTAGAGATCTGTACATCTCAGGGATAATGCAGCACCAGCCTGGTACTCACTTACTCATGGGAAAATATATGAAGCATAATTTTAAAACTTATCACTCACATGGGACCAACAACTATAAATTGGTTATCACTTATGATTGGTCACATCTGCTTAACCAACCAGCCTTTCCTTTTCCAGTTGTAGAGAGATAGACAAGATAAGGCGTCCTTAAACCTGGAAGGGACACAGGGCTGCGGGTGTTCTAATGAGGTCTAGATATCCACACTGGGGGGAGTGCCAAAGTTCTCTGCCATGCCTCTGGCGAGAAGTATTGACTGCATAAGGTGAACATTTCTGTTTTATTCCTTTTTGTTTAATATTACCTCATGTTAATTGTGCTAGTTAATGTTGTAAGTATTTAAAGTTTACATTTTTATCATTTGTCTAAGCATTGTACTCTTTTTGTAAAGAAAAAAAAAAGTTCATTTATTAGCATGTTTAAATAATTGTTATAAAACCATAGTCTTTGAAGAACGCTTTGTAATGCTTGGACTACTGTAATGTAATACTTGTGGGATAGATTACGGGGTGATCATTTTTGATTGTGGTTATTAATCCAGGGGAATTATAGAAATCAGGTCACGGGTGATAAAGTCCAAGTATTACATAATTATGGGAAGGCTCACATTGGCCATTCTCCAGCAGTGGCAGATTTTTGGGTAAATCCAAAGATTTTACCATAATAGAGTTGGGTGGTGCTAGAAGATTAAGGAGGATTAAAGTCTAGACACCTAGTGGAATTCAGGGTTAGTGACAAGTGTGTGATATCAATAGATTTGTGCGTCATGGGATCTTTGACAAATTGCTGTCAGTGAGGCATTTGCCTAACTTAATTCCCAGGGGTGGATTGGGAATTNAATATGGCCCTGGAAAAAAACTGCAAGTGGATTGGTTGCTATGGGCAACATCTCCACTTTTCAATCTCACTGCAATCTCACCTCTTAGTAAATTTAGGCCATGGAGTCATATATTGCCTGAAATACACTTGAAATACAATTTACATAGGCAAAATGAGATGCAAATTAAAACAACGCATTCTGGAACACATTTGTTCCATTAAGAATGAAATGAGGGGTAAGATCAATATTAAAATTTTGACTCCAGTGGCGAAACATTATTTGAGGAACCACAAATCAAACACACGCAACCTAACTGCTTTCACCATGTGTAGGGTGAAGAAACACCCTTGAGGCAGGATTGGGATAAAGCCCTTCTGCAAATGGAGGCACAATTAATATTCCTGATGGGAAGTATGTCCCCAAAGGACTAAATGAAAATATAAATTTTTCCATCTTTCTGTAATATGCATTTCAGTTTCCAAGTTCTGATTACTGTTACATAATTAGCATATTGGATGAAAATGGTATGATAGCCTTAAGTCTTGGTTTTTGATCACTCTATTGACCGTGAAGCCAAATGGAAACATATTTACACATTACATGACCAAACAATAATTCTATGGTAACTGGTCCGTGATTTGTCCATGAAATCTAGTCTCATTAATTGGTGTGTAAATCCTGTTTAAATGTTTTTGACACATTAGGCGACCTATCATCAGAAACGGGAACTACTGGCACAAAACAAGAATGGTTAACAGCCGATATTCAGACCGATGATGCACGGAAGTAGTTCTGGGTCTCAGTAGTGTCTATGACGCACGGTTAATGTGGTCAAGATTTGATTGGTACATATAAATTGAGCATCTGTGTTTTGACTAAGCAAGCCATGACTAAGCCACAAGGCAAAATGCGCATCGGGTAAGGGAAGACACGGAGGTGCGCCTCAGTCTCCCTCTCTCTTTAAAATTTTTAATTACGATAACACTCTCACTCTTATAGACTGTGTCTGTTATAAATATGCACTGCCATTACTGTAACTGGTGTGCTACAGGTGGCTACCTTCAATCTTCATGAGCTTTCCAGGACATGTATTATAAGCTCCTTATTGCTATAACTATAGACAGTCAATCATAACTGGCATATATCGATTCTTTTAGGACATGCATTTTAATTATGTGGTTGCTGTACAGTTGGTGTTTTAACATATCATTATGGATCTATGTGATATCTATCAAATACTCTTATGTGTCCCTTTTCTCTTTCCCCACTTACATGGTAGTTAATACTTAATATATATCTAAATTACCCCTTTTTGTTTTCTGATAACTGCATGAATGGTGAGTACTTTAGGCCAAATTCCCCTTTTTCAATTCCTAAAGGGGCACTATATTTAGGGTAGGGACAGGTATACCCCATTATTGTGGCAAAAATTTCCGGTCTTGCGGCTGAGAGTAGATGGGGGAATGAGTTAGTGTAGATAGGTACATACTGATCACCCTTTATAACCAACCATTTTTGGGTGGAATATTATTTCTGAAAGAAGCCAGGGATATATAATTTAGGTATTGATATTACAATATAATTTATGTCTGTGGATCTATTCAGGAATGCATAGGACAGAATTTGTGATTGGCAATTGAAAACTCTATGGTGTCATTATGTACACTACAGCACAGTATATATTGTAATATAAAATGTATTTGAGTGGTGGATATCTAGTATCTATTTTGCTGGTTTTTGGTAATTTACTGAGGAATAAGTGTTTTAATATTTAAAATAAAGGTTAATGTTTATGATCACAACAATGATATGTGTAAATACTTTATATTGCCGTGATAAGAATACTACTTTTCAAGTGAGTGCAGATTTTTGAGTTGACTACTTTTGTCTTTGCAATGTATAGGGACAGTGGGACAGTCATACAAAAGCGGGACTGTCCCGCCAAAATCGGGACACTTGGGCAACGCCTAACTGAATGCGGCGGACTAAGTGATCAGCACTGCCCGGCAACACCCTCCATACTTGCGGCAATACTTGAGGAAGTATTACTATGGAGCGATACGGTCCACTAATTCTTGGAGTGAGGAAGTATTACTATGGAGCGAGACAGTGTGCCACTTCCAGGACTGAGGTGGTATTACTATGGAGAGACACAGTGTGTTACTACCAAGACATAGAAAGTATTACTATGGAGAGACACAGTGTGTTTCTACCAGAACTGAGGAGGTATTACTATGGAGAGACACAGTGTGTTACTACCATGATTGAGGACGTATTACTATGGTGAACACAGTGTGTTACTACCATGATTGTGGACGTATTACTATGGAGAGAGACAGTGTGTTATTACCAGGACTGAGATGGTATTACTACGGAGAGACATAGTGTGTTACTACCAGGACTGAGGAGGTATTACTATGGAGAGACACAGTGTGTTACTACCAGGACTGAGGAGGTATTACTATGGAGAGANGTGTTACTACCAGGACTGAGGAGGTATTACTTTGGAGCGAAACTGTGTATTGTTACTAGAACTGAGGAAGTATTACTATGGAGAGACAGTGTGCTGCTTCCAGGACTGAGGAGGTAATACTATGGATCGAGACAGTGGGCCTAATCCAGTTCTGTGCATATACTCGGACAGCTGAAACACATCACTCTTCTTGTTACCTTTATAGCTACATTCTCTGCCCTTTTAATTTTTAGCCACTACTATACACGATCATAGTAAAAAATGTGAATGAGGTTTTTAATGCTGGATTTTCACTTTATTTTTTATCAATGGCCGTGTATTTTAGTGGCATGCCAACACTATGCTTGCTTTTAATCAATGAAATCATAGTAACAATATATGTTCAAAGTCCATGAATCCATGTCAGTGGTGGAACAAGGTCCCTAGGGTGCAAAATTCCCCACTGACTTTAATGTTCCAGGACGGGTAGGGGGGTGGCCGTCTTTGATCTCCCTTTACTGTAAAGATCCCTTTCCTCTGCTGGTTGTGACCGCGTATCCTCTGTACTGTTCATGTGAAAGCTCTCTGCACTGATCCCTAATGTATTTGTAGATGGTAATCATGTCACCTCTAAAGGTGGCCATTCACAGGCCGATTTTTATGGTCAATGTATGGCAACATTAAAAAACCCCAAAGGCGTTAAAACACCAAAAAACACAAACAAGCAACATCGCTGATCAAACAGATTTTCCGGATGATCACTGATGTTCGTTTGTTTACAAAAAATAAAGAAAAATACCTGTTAAAAATGAGCAAAAATTCAATAAGAATATACTATATTATTTTAAGGTTTGTGGAAAAGGGGTATAATTTGAATTATCAATGTATATATTGAATCGGTTCTCTCATATTTAGATTTGTGTGCATACTTTCTGGTCAGGTAGCACAGATTGACAGTATGAGGCCGATTAAATGTGCCGCGAAGATGGGTAAAAGCTGGTCGTGTGCTCTATATGTTCTCTATGAGCCGAGAGGTAAAAAGACGCAAATTTACGCAAACACAAGGGAGAACCTTGCTGTAAAAAATACAGTGCAAGCCCAAATTGAATGGGCCCCTATATGTCGGGTTGATTATTTAGCCTCATACTATTTAGTGTACCTCACATTTGATTTGGATTTTTACTTGCTGTGTTTTAAGGGAACCTAGTGATGACATCTTTAGGCACGCTGATGTCCTATGTTCTTTAATAATCATGGTAATACCACTTCTTTTATGCCAATTTAGTAATATGAATATTAGTAGCAAGATTGTGTCGAATAATATGTGGCAGTTGGTATGTGTTCATGGGTTCTAATATTTACACAACTTGTGGTTTAGTGATTTGTACACTGTTGTACATTTGTACATCAATATTATACAAAAGGGACATTTTTTCTCTCCCTCTCATACATGTATGGGCAAGAAGAGCGATATACATTTACAGTTATAAGACCTCTGTTAATATTTTATTTCAGCCCTATTAAATGTACAGAAACACCATGTAAGTGCAAGTGAAACTTTATACTTTATACCAGCACATATTACAAAATGAAAAAAAATGAAAAATAAAACCCAAAATAAAACCACATTGGGCTGTTGACATCATATATGTATGAAGTGTGTATATGGGCTGATTCAAATCTTCTGTACTGTACGTCTTTTAAATTGAATATAATGATACCATTCTGCTTTGTAGAAGAATGTAAAAGTGCTTGTCTGTTTAGAATGCCTTGGGCTATACTTGTTAGAGCATGTGTCACTCCACATAATGTTGGTGCCATAAAGTATGTTGTTTTAAATCTTAAGTATCTATGATAATTGCTGCTAATCTCATAAAAGGAATTATTGCTTTGTTACTCATGTCAGAAAATTTGCATTTGGCATTTCAATGTTAATGCTGAAGGGTTGAAAATATGGTTAATGTTCCAGTCCAGTGTGAATCACTTAAGCTAGGTACACACGGTAAGATAAATTGTTTCAATGGAAAGATTTTTCAAGAGTGGGTAAAACCATGTTGAATTGCAGGGGAGATAAAATGAATGTTAAGCTGGCCATACATTATACGATAAATCGTTATAGTGAAGAAATAACATGAAAGGAAACTATTACAATAAAGTTCGGAACTAAAAGGATCGTTCTAAAGTAACGGACATACATTGCTCTTATATCGTTCAGAATTCTAGAAAAAAAACCCCAATTCGAACGATTAATTTCGAAGAACCGATCATATGCTTACATCGTGAAGTGAACACACATTATAAGAATGTATGACACATTCTTTGCTTTTTGTAACATTGTCATTGTTAATAAAACTGTATGTTGACCTGGCCAGAGCCCTATGACATGGAAGAGGAACAGACATATAAAGGAAATTCCTGTGTAGAGGAATCGTGCGTTGAAGTATCATTGGATGCGAAGGTCTATTTTTTCTACGGAGAACGTTCGTTATTATCCCTTATCCTGTAAGTAGCAAAAGGAATTATTATTATTTTTCTCAATTTAATGCTGATATAACCTGTACAAAACATAATATATTGTTTTGTGGATGCTAATAAAAAAGTGTTGCACAGCTAATGATTACAATAGCTATATAATATAATGCAATGTCACAGGACTAATCCATGTACAATGTATACACCAAATAGTCCATGACAAAGCATGTAGTTTTACAGTAAAAGACATTTACGTGAGCCAAATAAAAGTTTGGTAATTATGTAAATTGGATATTATTCCAATGTAAGGTTTTTAAGTAAAAAGTATATTACACCTTGTGTACATGTACAATTGAACATGTGCTATGTGTACATAACATCATTAACCAGTGGCCATTACGGTAACACCAAACTGTAGGGTTGTACAGTACTCACAAATCACATGGCCACCTTTGCGTCACTAAATAAATAGTGTAAGACCATGATTAACAGAAAACTTATAGTACATAACTGGGACATTTTTTTTTTATGTAGCAATGGATATGCGCCAAGAAAACGTCACGCTGTCATGGCTTGCTGTGAAGTGCCAAAAGTATGATGTGCAATCAACACGTCGCCATAGACACTACTGGAGTAAGGAGTGGTCGTTGAAACGAGAATCATTCTCGCATGTTGGCCTTGTACAGGAAATACGCGAAAACAACCCTGTTGATTACAGAAATTTCTTGCCCATTGTCAGCCGCAGCCGTTCGCGGCTTGCGGCAGTCTCTGCCGGGCGTACTGTTGCTTAGCAACAGGACGCATCCCCCGCACTTCCGGTCGCGTCCCGCTCTCGTCACACAGCGGGACGCGATCGTTTGCCCAGTGATCGCGCCCGCAGTCCCCGTCCACCACGTCATCCGGGAGGCTTGCCTGTTTGGCGGCCTCCCATTGGTCTCCCACCTCCTTATAGTGCACCCGCGCTGTCTCCCCAGCGCGGGTTATAGTTTCTTTTGCTGTGCCCGTTCCCTGGTCTCTAGCCCTGTGTCTGCTATCCAGCCTGCCCAGTGCCGTGCTCCAGCCTTGCTCCTTGTCCTCCTGTTACCTCCTTCAGCTGCCTCTAGCTCTGCCCTTTGGTTCTTCCCTGCTGCTTTCTCCTGGTTCCTTCTATCTTTCTCCTTGGTCTCCAGTCTCTTCTCTTAGCTGCCTTCCTTTGGTTCTTCCC